>JAAEAF010013014.1:0-27832 GCA_011037195.1 Triatoma infestans
TTTATATGGGAAGTTTCAAGAAAATCGTTGGAATCACTTTTGAGAAAATCGCAAAAAAGTGAAAAAATTATTTAGTAAAGTGGTAAAGTAAAGGCACTTCCGGTCATCTGATTTTTTTTCCAAACTCGGAATTTCAACCACATATTTAATTCTAATTAACATTATTTAGATGACAGAATTGTAATATAAACTAAAATAGCACTTTAGATGAAAACCTAACCCCACCCTCTCCCGCATAACTGCCCTTAAATGAATTTTCCCAGAGAGATGTTTTAAATAAAAGATGTAGATCTTTGCATGTGTAGTTGATACACAAAGTTTGAAGAAAATCGTCGGAGCAATTTTGAGAAAATCGCAAAAAACGTAAAAAAAAAACCACTAGTAAAGTGGTACTTCCGGTTGAGGAATTTTGACAGGTGACCCACTGTCAGTTGCCATGGTGATATCTAGACGGAATATCAAGTTTCAACATTCTACGGTTTTTCGTTTTTGAGTATGCTGTTCACATACATACACACACAGACACACACACACACACACACACACAGACCATTTGCTAAAAACCACTTTTTTTGATTTAGGGGACCTCAAAACGGATATTTCCGGTGAAAACTTGATATCTAATATTTGACACGATTACTAGGAGTAAGAGAAAGTAAAAAACAAACATTAATATAAAAAATAGAATATCAATAAATATCACTCCTGCTGGATAATTGGAAATATAACTAACTCTAATGATACACCTCTAGTTCGTATCAAATTTTCGGAATTGAGTTTTCACCGGAAATACACGTTTTCAGGTCCCTTGAGTACGATATAATTGTTTTTAGTGAATGGTCTTTATATATATATAGATATGTGTGAGTGTGTGTGTGTGTGTGAACAAAATATCACAAAAATGAAAAGTCGCAGGAAGCTCAAACTTGGTATACCGTTTAGGTACTAATACCGCCGAATAAGACATGAAGATTTCTGGCAAATTCCATCAGCCGGACCTGCAACTTTACTGATTTTTTTTCGCGATTTTTTTCAAAAACGGCTCCAACGATTTACTTTAAACTTTGTATCCAATCTGCATACATAATTTTCTATCACTTTTATTTCGTACACTTTCCCGGGGAAATTTATGTTTTTGTGGGTTGTGGAGGGAACATACCGTTAAGCTTTCCTCTAAAGTACCATTTTAGTACAATATATCACCTACTCTGCCACCATCTATAATATTATATACATTAGAAACATTCCTAGATTTTCAAATTTGAAGAAAATATATGGAGCAAAAGTGCAACTTTACAGAATGGATTTTCGGAATTTTCTTTAAAAATGACTATAATGATTTTCTTTAAAACTTGGAATACTAATTGAACAGATAATAAACCTATCACCTTTTATTTGTAACAATTCACTAAAAGAAATTGTTTTTAAGTAGTTGTGAGCGATCTGAGATGTCAAAATTCAAATGTGTTTAAACAATATTATTGACGCTCTCTACAATGTAATCATTCTCTACCTACCACTGTTGGTAGATTGTTACTTGTATCCACCGTGTAATGATATTGGTGTAAAGTGGTAGCTTGTAGCGTGAGTGGTTTTGTAAAGGGCTTATGTGTATGTTTGAGAAAGTGAGAGAAGTATTAGAAATAAGTAAAAAATCACACTTTTTTTTTAAAATAGATATATTCTCTAAGTGAATTTAAGTACCTTACAATATCACAACTTTTTCTTAATAAATCAGTTGTTTATCTAGAATAAATGCTAAACTCTATAACTGGCACTGATTCCTGAAGTGTTCTGGTTCAGTGTCTAGTTCAGATTGTCCTTGTTTGAAAGCAGAATGCAGACTGTCTTGAAAGAATGGCTTCTAATTGTTAGTTCAAATCTTTTCAAATAACGCTGGTATGTCTGGAGGGAGTGTATTGTGTTACCCTAACTGTTTCTTGCCCTTTGTCTCTTGGTTTGCATTGACCTAAATTATACTACCTGGCACTTTCCCCTTCACTAAAATACACTATTTGAACTAGCTAAATTCACAAGATTATTTCACTAAACTATTTTCAAAATTCTTATTTTCTTTCATTTCTTTCTTCCACTACAACCGCCACCTGTATAATTATGTTATGATATATGAGCAAAATTAAAAACTTTAAAGAATATTTGTCATCTTATATGTAACTGTATTAAGACAAAGCCGTGTGATGTTTCACATCAGATTTTTTGTTTTATTGGACTCATTTGGAAAAAGTCATTCCCCTCCCCCCAAAAAACGGTAAATGAGATAACACTACTACTCCTTTTATCTCAACATAAACTTTGCTTTGATGGAAATAATGAAATGAAAATGTCAGTTTTCTAAGTCTTATTATTCTCACGAGAAATATAATATGTTTGAGCTCACACACTTCACGCTTGAAACTATACGTCACTAAAGAAATTCATTCACTGACTAAATTAATTATTAATTACCATGAATCCTTCATCAAATTGGTTAAATTTCCTTCTACGATCTAAATATTTCTATTCACACCAACCTCAATATTCCAGTCTTAGCGAATCCATTAAATTCCATTATACTAAATTCCTTGATAATAATTAGATCAAATCCAACCTATCATCGCATAAATCGTTTCACCCTGATCCAGCCTGGAAAGTCTATATGACAGCAAAGCAGCAAAGCCATGACATCACATCATTAACTAATTTACCACTACTTTGATCAATATTAACTAAAGTTAATCACATCATTTCACACACCACAACATATCTATTTGTTGTCACCTCTATTCAGAAGTAAAATGGCAATTTAGAGGGAAGTCATCCCTACGCTAAAACTAAAGAATTCTTATAAAAAGTTTCAAACAAAAATGATAGGCCTCTGTATGTTTAGGTAGTATACCAAATATGATTTATCTCTTTGTAGAGACGTAGAGAAGATCGGGAGAAATGGAAAAAACCTTTTAAGTTGGTAGAACCGTGCAATATCTTGAAGTGGCACTTTTGAGGAAAGCTTAATGTTACCCCTCCCCCCAAAACTACTCTAAATGAATTTTACTAGAAAAAAATTAATACTTTGAAGTTTAAGCAAAACAGAGTGATTTCAAGCACAAAAATACAGTGAATTGGTACTTCCGGTTGAGGAATTTGGCCAAATAACTTCCTGTCGGATCCCACGGTGATAAACAAACGGAATGACAAATTCTATCTTTTTGAAATTTTTTCTTTTTTGAATCAGATATTCACATACGTACACACAATACACTAAACGTCCAAAAAACATTTTCTTCGAAACTGGAAGTGAAGCTCAAAACGTGTATTGAAGGTAAAAACTCAATTTTGACACGATCGCAATACTTACTCTTCCAATGGTAAGAGAATATGTATAGTAATTGTGAAAAGTAGAAGCCACGATTGCCGAGTGGTTAGAGACGTGGCCCGCGCTCTAGTATTAATGTGAGGATAATGGATGGCAGGAAAGTTATTATCGGCTCCCTAAACTCAATTCTCTGGAGTCCTCAAATCACTGAGAGCACCAAGAGGTTAATATGTAAGTTCATATTCCAAAGTATAATTGTATGTAACTGCATCACGGGACAGTAAATAAGAGGGAAATAGAAAGACCTTAGAAATTGAATTCTAATGGAGGTCAGCGAGGAAATCTAAGAGGCAGGGGATTAGAAACGTGGAATTAGGGGATAAAGGAAGTAGGAAAGATTATTCTGCAAACACTAGAAATAAAACGCTTTCAGTGGTTCAACCATTAAAAAGAATGGACAAAAAATCGGTTATCCAAAGCAATCATGGATTGGGAATTGGAAAGAAAAATAAGGAGAGACAGACGGTGGATGATGAGGCCAAGAAAAGCCTCATGGGAAATGGCATAGAAGAGGAAATGGCCTTGACCCTAGAAGAATTGAAATCGTACCTAAATGAAATTTAATATATATATATATTTTTTGATTACTATACAATAAATACAGGAAAAATAAAAAGTATATATATATTGAGGTGAGATACCTCGGGTGGGTTCTGTTTAATAAAAAAACAGCGCAAATTAAAGATATAAACTGAGTGTAAAATATTGAGTGGACTGTATATAATATAATATTATATAATTGGTGAGCAAAATGTGAAATTCAAATATTAAAAATTAAATGGAAAAAATGAATATATAAATTAAATTCAAAAATGGGTAGCAAATATTATTTATCATCACCTTCAATAAGCCAAAGGTATGGCGCTTATCTTGAAACGCAGAATCCTTGTTGGAATAAGGAAATATTTCGTATGTGTATCCAACTCTTGAGCCTTGACCAATGCACTGCTACCTGGCTGATGATTCTAGATAATGATTAAATGGGCGCCCAGAAGCTGCACGGCAGGAATCTCAACCGGAAGTAACAACCATGTGATAAACTTGGCCGCTAAGTCGACAAAAAGACCAGTTTATTAACAGTATCCAGGAAAACCAGAAGTAACAAACTTCGGTTTTCACAATTAAGGGCAACCGAATTGACATGAATTGTAAAGGTATTTCAGTGCGACCAATTCAAGGGAGAGTTTGCATAACGACCTACTCCTTCGAAGTAGGCGACTAACTGAGAGAAAAGCATAGGTTACCCTCCCTCTCTACACTTAGGACACAGCCTAATAGATTAGTAAATTATTATCGAGGCAGTAATCAATACCCCCTCCGAAATAAACTTATTGTACGCTGTTGGCGGCAAATTTAAATTTATATTAAATACCGAACAATTACTTTTCAAAAAAAAAAAATATTTTTTTTCCATATTTAGTTTAAAAGCTGTTTTTGGTTAAGAGCATCCGTTTTTTAATGGAATAATCCCATAAATAATGATAATAAATAATGAGAGTTATTAAGTAATAGTAAAGTAGTTGCTATTCATCCACGACTAACTGACTAGTAGCTGGAAGTAAAGTTTGCTTGAAAGTATAGGCATTACTTGATCCAATAATTGTGGAAAGTAGATATAAAGACCAATTAAAATGAAATTTCAGCAAGTGAGAAGTCACACTAAATATTTTGTAGATATCAAGCATAGATAGATTGAGATTTTAAACTCATTATATTTATATATAATTAATGCTATTATGACTCATGTAATTAATTATCAACTAAACCAGTCAAAAGGAAAGAGACGTCTGCAACTGATTAAAATTTGTCATTCTTAATTAGATGTGGTAATTATTACTTAATGACTAAAAATTTTTAAATTGAACATAAATTCACTATACTATTACAAAATAAACCATATATATCTATTCAAATTTAATTAACGTTTGGAATTAAACTTAAAACATCATTAAATAAAAAGTTTATTGGATGAATATTGCAATAAAAAAGGAACGATAAACAAATTAATTACATTCACCAGAAATATTAATACCATACACTCCTAGGTACGTATTACTGGATCGTTGAAAATATTTCTCTATCATAAAGTAAAATTAAAATTTCATAATAATTCGAAATTAATATTTCTCACTCTCTCTCTCTTTTTTTCATTTTTAAATGAAGAGAGCATTATTAAATTTATTATAACATATGAACAGGAAATAGGAACAAGTTGGCCGAGAATAAAAAAAATCACCTTTTTACAAAACAAAAACTAAAATTAAAACGTAGAATGTCATCGATGCATATTTGTTTCCAGATGATGATACGTAAGTAAAATTATCGAAACGTCACATAAATGACCTCAAATTTCCTAAAGATTAAAGAAAACACGTGAATTACTCTAGATTAATATTGCCAAAAGAAAAAAAAAAAAAGAAAATATAAATAAATAAATAAATAACAAACAATATATCATGTAATTTGGTATATATTTGTCACTTTTCATGAAGAAAAATGTTTTCAAAGATGAGGGAGGGGAGCATCATTTTTACAATGGGTTTGTATAGTAGGGTGTATTAAGAGTGGGGAGAAAACGGGGAATGCTTCAATCTTATGATTAATCGTAACATGCTATGTTCCATTGGGAAATCACAATGCTGTTGGCAAAGAGAAAAAAATGTTTTAGAATCATTCACATCCAGTTTATTAACGAGATATATTCTATTTTTTTTTTTTTTTTTTTAGTCGTTTCACCGTTCCGCCCCACTTATTTCTCAACGAATCTAAAAACAAATATTTGTTATTTTTTTTTTTAAGCTGCTTGTAAACAATTTTCTAAATAAAAGACTTTTGTCTATTAGGAGATAAGAAAAATACATTTTTCAGCTGATAAACGAAATATATTCTATTTATCAAATTTCTGGTGCGAAACATTCGTACGACTTTCTCTTATTACTGTTTCTTTGTTTTCTAATTTAAGGCGCGTCAACATCTATGGTCATTGGCCTTCTCAGTGCAGCTGGCCTCCGGACAGTGTCCTCTCGTAACAGACAACACTGTCCACCTCAGTGGAGATGTAGACACTCCTAGAAAGATAAAATCTAAGGGCAGCACAGCTGGACTCGAACCCGGGACCTCCGTGTATGAGTCCAGTGCGCTAACCACTGAGCTAATCCCTTCCCTCTTATTGCTATTAATACAATTATCTATAAAATGAACAAAATTTTTTCTTTAAACTTGAACTTTCACACATTTTTGTTCTGACATAGAAATAGAGGTGGTAGTGAGGAGATAAGTTCCTAGCCATGCAGGTTGTAGAAGTGTTTACATTGAATAGAGCGTCAAAAACTTGAAATCAATTCTATATGATATTTGAGATTTAACGCCACAAACTCCATGGAGCTAGCGAAAATCAATTTTTTTCAGAAGAATATTTCAAAATAACTGTTTTGCATAATCTAAAAAAAAAAATTAACATCCTAGTTTAAAGGAAATTGTTATAATCGTTTTCGAGACAATTTCAAAGAAACTAAATAACTTATTCTCTAATGTAGCACTTCCGGTTAAACCGATTTTCTTCAAATTTGGAATTTCATCAGTGCTTTTAAAGCATATTAACATTAGGCCATTTATCCGTCGTAGCATGCATATTAGTTATGTTCCTGACCGGTTTCGGATATTCATCCATAGTCAGAGCAAATTCATCAAGTTCGTGTAGAGAGTTCACTTCAACGAAATGTTTCTGTAGACACACTTGTTGGTTGTATGTATGCCCACGAACTTGGTGAATTTGCTCTGACGATGGATGAATATCCGAAACCTGTCAGGAACATAACTAATATGCATGCTACGACGGATAAAATACCGGATGTTATCCAGCATTGCGGACCCAGCCATATTTTCAACATATTAACATTACTGAATATGTGGATGGATCCCATGATGACGTTTATATCGAGATAGTACAGTAAACTTTAAAACTAGGCTTAGTAAAAATTACTATTATTAACATTATTACATTGGAAATACATTCATTAGATGGTTATAGGGGATCATTGCACTGCGACCTGAAAGAGCTATTGCCCTCCCCCTTCTCAGTGCACTGCCGGCCTCCGAGCAGTGTTCTCTAGCTACAGACAACATTGCCAATCACCGGACAGTGAGTTGTAGAGGCTTCTAAGGGTATGTCCACACTTGTGCGCTTTCCTCTTCCTCTTCCCTTTCAACTTGCGCTTCCTCTTTCCATTTCAACATGCGTCGCGCATGCCTTTTGAGGCATTCAATTCGTTGTCCACACTTAATCATCTGTTCAGTGTGCATTTTATCGATGGATTCAGAAGCGGCATTAGCTATTTGTGCAGGTTATCTGTTTTTTGAAAAGTGCACGAAAAAGAAAAAAAGCAACGAGCCCTGTGGACAAAGCAGCTTTACAGAAAACGAAATATTGGACTAGTCACAGAACTTCAGCTTGACTTATGCGTATTTCGGAATTTTACACGTATGTCGAAGGACAACTTTTAAAACTTGTTAAGTATGAAAGAGGCAATCATTTCAAAGAAGGTCACTCGTTTTCGAGATGCTATTCCACCTGAAATGAGGATACTGATTACATTGAGGTTTCTCGCTACCTGGATTCACTAACGTCTTTGGCAAATTTATGTACAGTATCGAAGCAAAGCATATCTGCAAAGCTACCAGAAGTCATGTCGAGATATTATTAATTAATAAAAATAGTTTAATACTATCAGTTAATAATAAAATTATTATTAAAATAATAATTATTATAAATATTTAAAAAAACAAAAAATAATAAATATAAAAAAATTATATAAATTTATAATCGTAAATCATAGTTATAAATTATATTAGTATATCTAATATTATTTATTTATAATTAAAATTATATACATAATATAATAATTTTTAATAAATGAATTTAATTAAAGTAATAATTAAATGGCGCTAATGACCATGGCAGTCGATGCGCCGAAAAAAAAAATAATTAAATAATATTTAAAATTAATAATATAATATATAACCTATAACAATATCACATAACACGTACCGAGATCAAAAGACGCATAGAATGTTGAACGAAAACCCAAGTAGTTGGATTTACGTGCGCTGTTGGTTGCGTCATGAAAACAAATGCCTAATCAACTTCAATGAGGCATGCAATAACGCATGCCTTTCATCATCACACCGTGCGCTACGACGCATGCCTCTGTTGAAAGAAAAGTTGCACCAGTGTGGACATACCTTAAGGGTAGCATGCTGGATTCGAACCCGGGACTACCGCGTTGCTAGTCAGCGCGCTACCACTAAGCTAATCCCTTCCTTCTCCGTTGGCTTACGCAAATTAACTAGGGACGGAGACCCTAGTTTGTGTACTGGGTTTGTCCTTGTCTGTAAATCTGTAAAAGGTAGAGTGTATATAGTTTATGTGTATTGTGTACTGTTCTGACGAAGTGCATGGAGTACTGAGCTGTGGTAAACCCGTGGGGTCGCTTTGCCCCAAATAACTGCATGCAACAGATACCCCTTGCGGGCTTTGGAAATACATTATACTGAAGTGGTAATTCAGAAGGAAAACATAACGCTACTCTCCCCCCCCCCCACAGAACTCCTTAAGAAAATTCTCCAATTTCTTTAACTCTTTAACTGCCTGGAAAAATGTTTCCAATAAAAGTGATAGGTATTTTGTATGTAGATAGTATAAAATGACGAGAAAAGCACGAAAATAAAATAAATAAGTAAATAAATAAAAAAGTTCAGTAACGTCCAAATTCCGATGATGTGTAGTGGATTCAGATGTCTTGGAGAGGGTTGTGATGCGATGAATAGTTGGGAGTTAGTTAGAGATTTTTAGAGAGTTGTTACTCGGAATATGAATTACTAATTTACAAAAATAGATATATATGTATATTTTAACAATAATTTAAACGTTTGAAAAGATAAACTACAATTAATTTAAAATGATTTAAATTGTAACTAGAATGCACCAACTATAATGATTGATAAATAATATATGTTTAAATACTTAGATAGGGACGCGCTCCGATGTATGAATTATGTCACTGGTAGAATCTTGATGTTACGCTGATAAAATACTGAAGAATAATCCTCCCCACGTCCTGTAGAGAGAGACGTTATATTGCCATCACTCACACATTGACAAGTCTGTAATTACGGGTCACACTAAAACATCTCTTGCCGTGTGTTGACTCTAGGTCTTGAATAGGTCGGCGAACAGGTGTGGCAACAGATGCCGGCAGTTATCACAGGACTGTAGCCAGGTGGTCGGTCTTTTGAGTGTTTGTTTATCCTTGTATATTGGCCAGGCGGCTTCTGTGTACTGACCGTATAATGACCCTTTTGAAGGCAGTGTGTCTTTGGCGGTTGTCCTTGGCGGTCCCTTTGACCGTGCACTGACCGCGGCTCTTGTATTGAATAATAGCGTCTGGCTGGCACCACTAGTTATAATTTTTATAATTAAAAATTATATATTTTCCTTCTTGTTATCACTCCTTCTTGTTATCACATAAAGATGACATTTGTCCGAAACCTTCGTGTCAGATGCGAGGTAGTACCTAAACGGAATACTAAGTTTGTATTTGCTGCAGTTTTTGGTTGTGATATTTTGTTCACACACACACACACACACACACACACACACAGTCTCCCATTAAAAATATTTTCCTCATACTCAGGATATCTCAAAAGTGAAAATGATGGAATCGTATAAATAAAGTAAAATAGCACTTGATAGGGTAACCTCCTAATTCCCTTAAATAAATTTTCCTAAAGAAGAGAGTCCCACTCGCTGCCTAGGCCAGACTAGAGGGGAAGACTCTGTTTAAATGCTAGTGCGTTAGCCAGACACAAGAGTCTTTAAACAGTTTATACAACAGTTACAACGCATCAACAACCTTTACTCACTCTAAATCTCTCACTACCATTTTATATATTTGTATTAAGTCCAGGCAGTTTGTGTTACACTTTCTTATTATACAATGCTCAGTATTACTTCCAGTTTATTTATATCATAAACCCAATTCTCTTCTTCTCATACTCATTATAGTATAGTATAATACAAATTCTCTTCAAACTCGATAACTCGATGTATTTTATATATACTTATATTATGTTATCATTGAGTATTATTTAGAAATATTTATTTCTGTTTAAAAAAAAAGTCAGGGTAGAATTTAGCGCAAGCATCCGTTCCATTCCATATCGAATTAGAAAAGTGGCTTTTATAAAGATTAAATAAATATAGAGTATGATAAGAGTTTTACAAATAACTAACTGTTTCACCAATTTGAGTACTAAATAATAAATCTATTTGTAAAGTAATTCCTTTTTAATGTTGATAATGATGATGATGATGATAATGGGAAAGTTTTAAAGAGGAGTTAGCTTTTATTATCCAATAAAACTAGCGAAATTATGATATTTTCTAATTAAAGTTCTCTTAAGATATATTAGTTTAAATTATAGGAATTATATTCACAAATTACCTTTTAAAAGATTAAAATATCTTTAGAAATAATAGTAATTTTTACTAAGCCTAGTTTTAAAGTTTACTATACTATCTCGATATAAACGTCATCATGGGTGATTAGCTTCACCGGTGAGGTAGAAAATACGTGCAACCGGGTGGCAAAAAAAAAATGAGAAAGGAAACAACATAAAGGACACTCATTTTCCAGTCATAGTTCTAACTACTCGTCACTTACATCCTAAACTTCACCCTCTCTCTTACTTAGCTTGTAGTCTTAGTCGAGAGAAGCCCCCCTACCCGCTATAAACTGGTGACTTTAATAAACACACACACACACACACAAAAAAAACAAGTCCACAAGAAAAACTGCTCTCCTTTTGTGAAAGTTTTGCCCTGCGTGTAATTTTTTAACTACTTTATAACTAAGGTTGAGCTAGTGTACAGGGAAATTAGGAAAATTAATGTGCGGCTATAAAAACTTTTCTTTCTTCTTATTCTTCTTGAGAAAAAGCAAGGCAGATGACTTTAGCTGAAGAACATTGTATAGGTTTAAACTTTGTCACTTTAAGATAGATGAAAAAACTGTTTGCTATAACAAATATGATAAATCTCTTGAAAACTTGGTTTAACTTTTGTCGATTTCTTTATTACTTATAGTGGCTAGTAATAAATAAATTACATTTTAAATAAATTTTTTTTGTTTCTGGTAACAATGCATAATTGTTTTCGATTTCTTCTCGATATTTTTGAAAACTGTACTATCGATGTATTTAATATATTATGTACATGTTATTCACTGACTATTATTTATGAATATTTATTTCTTTAAACGAGCCCTCAATTGGTTTTAATTAAGTCTGTAAGTATGCATAGTAATAGGTAATAGAATATGTTATAAAAAATTGTCAAATTGGCAGCTTAAAAGGTAAATATTCAAAGCTATGTGTTTTTTTTTTCAAATCAAGAAATATGTCCTGGACCTAGGTTAGTGGTACTAAAAAGTTATCTGTTTATTAGCTAAATTTACGAATAATATTTTAACTAAATAAAACAAAATTTAATTAATGATAAACAAGAATTAATAAATAGCTCACTTTGTAGCCTTATAATTGACAAAGCAAATTTTAATTCTTTACTAAAATTTAATGTTTCTTTTTTAAATTATAACAACATTTCTTCATATAAAAATAGAACCGTTTTGGACTTAACAGCTATTATATTTGCCCAGTATGTAACTATAAAAAAGAGTTTCTAGCGTCTAGCCCGTATTGTTATTGATTGTCCAAATAATTTATTATTTAGACAAAAGAATTTTGTTACATTTTCCCTATACAATAGAGAACAATTTATTTATTAAAAATAAACTTCATCTCTCTAAAAATTTATAACATTTTTTTTTTTTTAATGATTTATTTGAAATTCTTGGAAATTTTCATTATAAATAAAGACTTTTATTTTTTTTACCTTTATTATAAAAATGGTTATGTTTTATTTCTTGTTTTAATTGTAAAAAATACTATCAACAATAGCATTATTTTTGGTTAAATAAATAAATAGTAATATCAAGAGGATAAAAGAGAAATTGTATTTTTCATTTCTCTTAATTTAGTTTTGTAATAAAGATATAATTAAGTTTTATTTCGTTATATTCAACAACAAAGTTAACTGACAATCTAAAATAACGATGTACAAAGTTCAGTTCAGTGTAATTAATTCTAATGTAATGTTTGTTACAACACTACACTCTTATCTACCGTGTACTGTACTTTACATATTAAATGTAAAAGAAATAAATACAAATTTATTTAAGTTTCTATTTATTTAAAAATTATCATATATTTAGACGGTTTTTGAATCAGGGGAAAAAAACATTTGGATTGATAGTTGTTACTTAATTAATTAGATTAGTATTATTTTGCCTGACATAAGCTTAAAGTAATTACTGTTTCTTTTATCAAACTGGACTTCTTTTAGGAATGATTTACCGTATTAAATAAAGACGGAAAAAAAATAAAAAAAATTACCTCATTTGTTGAATATGTGGGTGGATCCGCAGTGCAGGATAACATCTGCGATTTTTATCCATCATAGTATGGGCTTCAATGTTTTGGTTCTGACCAGTTTCGGATTTTCATCAATCGTCTTAATTAAGATTTACGAATAGACTGATGATGAATGAAAATCCGGAAACCGGTCAGACCCTAAACATTGAAGCATGCTATCAAGCATAAATTCATAGATGTTTACCTTATTTGTTACTCATCCGACATTGGAGGAATAAACATATAAGGTCTGTCAAGTTTTTGAATGGGAGAATATATTAAAAATATGCAAGGTCAAAATATAACAAGGTCAAATCAATTTTGCACTACTTATTTGTGATATCTAATTAGTAGTTGACAACAATTCAAGAGCTCAATCTTCAACATTTAATTCTTATTTATATATGTACCATTTATTACTTGAGTTGTTATACTTTATTATTGAGAGCTTGATATTTTATGTCTTGTTATGTTTATTTAGTCTCTACCTTTTTAATGCGAAGCGATTATAGAGCATGTGACATCTCTAAAGGAAGTAAACCAATTAAAAGAATTTAAAATTATTCTAATTAATTAATAAATTTTTATAAAATTTAAACACTATAAATAGTTGTCAATAAATAACCAATTAAGCTCCAATAGCAGTAGTTCGATAGGCTGAGTTATAAAAGTTCGTAGGTGAGCTGCTGTATTTAAATAAGTATTTATTTTATACGCAAGTAAAGTTATGTAGCCTCTGTAACTTAAATAAAAGAATTCAGCGCCCAAAATTTAAAAAGCTCTGTCTGTCTGGGGAAAATTGTGTGGGGTTAGTTAATTTTTGCAAAACATGTATGGCAGTATAGATACGGTTCAACCATACATAAGTTTCATTCGTTCTACTTTTAGTTTTTCTCTTTGCTGCTTTTATTCCCTTTAGATAAAAAAAAAAGAGTTTTTTTGGTTATTTTATTTTGTTCTCATCTTATTAAGTAAATTTCTCTGTAGAAGGATGGTTTTTTTTGGGGGGGTGAAGGAATTTAATTTTTAATGGTAAAACTCAATTGGTCTTTTTTTACTTTCTCTTCTAGTAAGAGTTAGTAAGAGTTAGACAAGACTTTCTCTTGTTAGTAAGAGGAATTCTAATCGTGTTTAGCTTTCAGTTATGTAAAACTTTATTGTGTTTAGTTAAACAAAAGTAAAAAGAATGCTCTATTTTCGCTTTATTTAATTATGTTTTTGTTTTGCAACATTTTTTATGTTTTCTATAGTAAGCAACTTCCTCTGACGGTCGTTTGACCAAGACTATATTCTGTCAACATTTCAATTTATGTGCACTTTGTAATGTATAATAAATAAATATGGGTATATTATTATTATTATTATTATTGATATTGAAACCCAACTTAGGATATTACATTTTATTATTACTATTTATTATTATTTGTTTAATAATCTCAGGGACTAGTTGATAGTATATTCATAATCAGTGGCTGCAATAGGGTGGTTAGATGTCAAGATTGATTGATTTTAATGTATGTTAAACCGCATATTTCTTATAATTAATTATTATTATTATTATTATTATTATTTTTGTTCCAACTCAACTTCATCAAATCTGGTTCAGGGAGCCAACTCGCGGTCCGAGGGCAAAGGATTCAAATATATTCTGGCCTTAGATTACGATAAGGGTTCCTTCCTAACTTTAAGGAAATAAGTGCCCATGCCGAGGAAGTCTTCTTGTCGGTACAATCGCTGTCAAACGACGCCGAGTACTGTGATTCCAGGTCACCGAGATTCAAAGGGGTTTAACGTACAGGCGTTGGTGAACATCACACAACAGATCGTTTTTTATCACTGCTGCGCCCGGAAGTATCCCGCTCATCCAGTTAATCTGGACGTCTTGGTCTACTTTATTAGACTAAACATATATGAAAGTAGTATACCTAACGAATATGAGGGTATTATAGATTAGATTCGAGTGGGGAGGGCGAGCCTCATTCCACTGCGATCTACAATAAAAGGTCTATTGTGGATCCCCTAAAATTATAGCACATCCCTTAGCTTCGCCCTCTTGATCAGGCCTAGCAAAGCTGAGACGGCTCCGTCATGAAGCTCATGGCTTCGGGATTATTTGTCTCCCAGTTGAAGAAACTTTGTCCAAAGGATATGTGCCGGGGTTTCCTCCTCAGTCTTGCTGAATCGGCATAACGCGTTATCCGCAAGTAACAAGTGGTGCATGTGCCTATTCAGCCCACAGTGCCCTGTTAGTAGCGCCCCAATATTAGCCTTATATCCCTTCGGCTATGACTCAGTAGATCCCTGGTAAATTTAGGCAAATGTCTCTTGATAAAGTGTTTTGCCTGCCTCTGTCTTGGTGTTCTCTCCCACCAATGCAGACGCCGTACTTTGAATTAGGCTCTTGGACAACCCACAGAAGGGTTCGGGGCCTATAAAGGTATCCTTCGAACCCTCCCTCGCTAGGGCACCCGCCCTCTCATTGCCCAGGAAACCCGCATTTCCTCGGCTTGTTCCGAGCACCTACCTCGGTTAGGGCAGTTAGAACACCCACTCTCCTACCCTGTAAGCCTTACCTTATAATCTCCTTAGCGCAGAGTTGTAACGCCACGACTTCCCAAGGCTGGCCTTAATCTTGACTCTAGGCCTGTCCCCTAGACCTTAGCTCCGACCCCAGCCGGAGTTTTGGAGCATTGGCTTTAGGTGCTATGGCATTTACTGAATAGACAATCGGGAATACATCAGTACTTTCCAAAACCCTGTTATAACTTAAAACATAGCTCTTGATACTTTCTAACTTTCTTTGCTAGCGTTTTTTTAAAGATTTTCATCTAGCGGAATAGCACGAAAATAATTCGTGAAGTTGTCTCTCTCAATTTTAGCTTTTCGCATTTTCCCGCATCCAGGCTACTCTGAAGCATGCAGTTGGAGCTCAAATGGTTTTCAATCTTAGCCATCACCACGAAATAAAAAAAACTGGTGGAAAACTATAACTTACATTAAAGTAACACTTACGGTCGATGATTTTTGGGTTGCTTTTCTTTCAGGGTACACACTTCGGGATTCAGAGAAGGCCTGAAAACACGTATTTGCGGCAAAAATATGAAAGGAAGCTATCTTAACTCTAAGGATATTTGAAAGAAAAAAATTGTAATAAATAATAACCATTATAAGTTATTAAATTTAAATAAATATAAATTACTTTAATATTTACGTAATATTAACAGTTATTTGAAGAGTATTTAATTCGTTACGTGAGATTTTCTTGTTAAATTAAACTTTAATAGAATGTTGACGCACATACACACATATATATATAGCAGTAACAGAGGAGTGAGCAAGGGAGAATGTTATTTGTTGACAACTAGGCCAACATTTCACAGCTGCTAGTTTCGATTTGATTTATTATTCAGCTTAAATTCAACTTGTTTCACACTCTTTATATTAGTATATATGAATTTATAAATCCTGTTTCATTTTGTTAGGAAAAGACGGAAAAAAACGAGCTAAACTGTTATTTAACACTTGTTTTTGCTGGTTATTCATTTAAGCGATTAATTTGAATTGAAATTTATAAAAATAATATTTTCAGAGTAAAACTGTAACACTTGTCTCTAAATAGAAAGGTTCCCTTTCTTTAGGGTTGGTTAATATTACAATTTATAAAAGTTAAAATTTTAGGTAGCGAAGGTCAGAACTAAACGGTGAGGGAACAACGGCGTGCTTACCAACACGCCTCCCAATAAGAAAATCGCCGTCTGGCAAGCCTTGGTCTTTCATGGGGTGTTGCGCCGTAGGTTTATTAATAGGAAAATTTGGTAATTTTTCTTACTGGTTTCTTTTTTCTTCTTCTTTGCTTTACGGTCTATGCAGGACTTTGGCCTCTGCCATTATGGATTGCCAGGTATCTTCTACTATCCTTCTCCACCTACGCGTTCCAATCCTACTTAAGTTTTCTTCCATATCTACTACGTCTATCAAGCGTAAGTTCGCCTGTGTCATCGGTCCATCCTATGTAGAAGTCCTAGACTTCTCCGCCTTCCCTGCTTTTTGTGTTCAACTAAATCCTGATCCTGGTACTGATACTACTAAACAGCCCGCAAAGTACAACTTGCGCACTTGTCCCTCTGTTAAAAAAACGTATACAAAAACAAAAATAAACACAAATTGACATGTTTATCATTCGCACTCCCAAACCACAACATTCTCAATCGCTTTGAATGTTACGTACTGTAAAATACGCACATATTAGCATCATTGAATCAGTTCAATTTCTATAAAGCAAACATTTCCATTATGTTTAGCCAAGTAAAATTTTTAGGTTGTTCAAAACCGTTCAGCAAATGGGTACGTAGCTTAGACAAATTTGAAAAGTAAATATTATTTAAAAATATATATACACAATTATAGAAGTAACAGGATGGGCTTATAACTGTTCATAAAGAAGATAGCATGTGAACTAAGTATAGATATTATATTCTGGTGTCTCAATAAATATATTGATCAAGTATGCTCGTTAGCATGCATGTACCACATTGAGGAATATGCTAATATTAGATGTAAATCTATAGACGGTGAGACCTCCTAATGGACAGAACTCACTGTCCTGGACAATATACTACGGACTGACCACTGAAGTGTGTGGGCCCATGGGATGTGGCTGGGACACATAATTGATAAAACAAACAATATCCTTACCAATAAAACCAATAGTCCCCGGCAATGTATTACAATGTACTCTGGGATACCACCGGTTAAAATGAAACAATTTTATTAATTACCTCAATAAGACTGTAATAGAAGTCTTTAAATATTAATTTAATAATATTATTTATAATTCATTTACTAATTTAATATAGGGTAAAGCTAGGAGAGATAATGATACAGCGCACATTTCAAAGTTATGCCTCGTATCAAAATATAGGAGATATATTAAAGAGGTAATGGTTATAAAACATAAATATGTCAACTACTATTATCTACAAAAAAATGTTATTTTTCAAAATGCAGACATTCTCATTTATTCCAGAAACAAAATACAAATACACTTACATTTGGCTCTCTCCTACCATGGTAGGATAGATGACGCACCATAGGTAGGAGACTTCTCCTCTGTGAAGATAACATGCTGATCGACATGAAACTTGGTAAACACTATGTCTACGAATCTAACTTTAACGACAGCAGGAAATCTTTCATTTCAATTGCAATTAATGTAGTATATAAAAAATAAAAAAATGTCTAAGCGTTATGAAAATTCAGGTATTCACCAGATATAGCTGATCCGTATAAATGTTCGTAGAACACAGAAGAACCCACAAAATAACTGAAGAATTTTGCAATACGTTCGCTTCTTAACTCTCTACTCCTGGACTAACTTCCATGACGCTTCTCTTTTGGTGGCAAACAAGAGAAGCAAAGCCTGCGTATTCTCTCCTACCGCCGTCATCTCTCCTAGCTTTACCCTAGTAAATGAAAGCTTGATTTCATTAATGTTAATTGATTTCATGCTTGAGTTTGTATTTTAGTTTTTAATTTAATGAGGTGTATAAAAAAAATTAATTAAAACATTTATAGTGATGATACGATCTTACAAAGAATGTCTAGGTTCAGGGCGGCCATCACTGATGTTGATGTGGCTTTACGGGAAGCTGTGGAGTCAAATCTAACCTCAAGAACTCGTGCAGAACTAGCAATGTTTAAAGACTTCGTTAGCAGCCGTCACCACGCTATGGGAGAAGTGAAATGGAGATTAGGATAGTGCCGTTTTCTAGTAAAAGTATCAGAAAATGGCACTATCCTTCGAAGGGAGTAGTAATTCATCACGAATTCGTTAACGATGGATTTTCCATGAATTGGCCTTTATTGCCAACAACTAGTTAGAATGTGCTTAAAAAATGGCCCAACATTATCCTGTAGCTTTGGTCAATCGTAAGCAAGTTCTATTCCAGCAAGATAAAGCTCGGCCATAAACCTCTCGTGAAGAAAAAATTGAAGAACTTGATTGAAATGAACTTTTTTACGCCCATCTTAAAGGCTACACTTACCTCCATCCGACTACCATTTGTTTACTGTCCATGGTACACTTTCTTAGTGGTAGAAAATTTAATAACTTCACTGAAGTTGAAACAAGAAGTTTTTTGATTCCAAAAACAAAGGAATGTTATCAGCGAGAGACCCACAGCTGGCAGAAAGATGGCTTGCAATACAAGCAACTTAGAAAGGTCCAATTTAATGAGGTCTATAAAAGAAAATTAAAAAATTTATAGTGCTGATACGATCTTAGAAAGAAAGACAGGTTCAGGGCGGCCATCACTGACGTTGATGTGACTTTACGGGAAGCTGTGGAATCAAATCCAACCTCAGGAACTCGTGCAATTGCTGCAGAACTGGCAATGTTTAAAGATGCCCCGAAATGGAGCTGGCAATGTCCCCGTAAATGGAAATAAGATCAGATTTCTCTCCATGCGCTACAACAAGTGCCATCAATTCCTGTTTGAAAACATTGAATTCATAAGATTGTGGCATGGTGTTGGATAAGAAATAACGACAATATCTCAATGCTCAGAAATAGCACAATTTTTATCACAGCATATTTTCTTTCGTTAAATCTGACTGTTTCTAGTTTTGGGAGTGTGGTTCATTAAGTTTGTGACCTTGACTTCTATAAAAAAACTATTTTAATGATCTAATTGAATTGAAATAATGGGGAATTGAACTAGCCATTTCTTCAGGAATCCTAGCATGTCTGCGGGTATCTTAGCCTAACAACTCGAACAACATTTATACTAATACCCCCCCACACAAATTCGCATAATCAAATAAAGCCACCAGACAAAGTTGATTTGTACATTTGAGTGTGGAAAACCCAAAAGGAAATTCTACCTCAAACATACAATACACCTATCCTCATATTTATACACTGTACTCTTTTCCAGACAGTCTACATTCTATGTAAAAACACGTGACACCCAAGGTGGCCCAATAATTCAGGATTTGACTTTATAACCCCTCTCTCTCTCTATAAATATATCTAATTATCCAATTAAATGAATCATTATTGTTGAAATATTTTATTGAATTCTCTATCAGCTAACCCATGACATTATCACGCATTTATATTATGGTAGGTATATATTTGGGCATTTAAATTCCACTATAATAAATATTGACAATTGTAGAAGTTATTGGCCGTTAGAAATGATCTGATGTATCTCTTAGTTGGCTGATCGGCCGGGGGTATCATAAGAAAAACACTAAAAAAATTTTTTAAGTGTTTTTTATTAATGGCCCGACGTTTCGACAAACATTGTTTGTCTTCTTCAGGGGCTATCTATAAAGAAAAAATATACATAAGAATCTAGCTAGCATTAACAGAACAAAAACAAAAACAAAAATGGTAATGGAAAACTAAAAACAAATTACACAGGTAAATACAGATACTAGTATAGAAAAATTATGGAACTATTACAGACCTTGTAAATACAGAATTTGTGTGCTCTATTACATGTTCAATTATGACTGTGGTCTATGAGTGTACTACCAGTGAAAGGTTGGGAAAGGAACACCGGTGAAAGTAGTGGTGGGAGGGGTGAAGTACCGTTAGGTATTGTTGGAGTGAAAGGACTAAGAAGCAGGGCAAAAATAATGAACAAGTATATTTTTATTAAAAATATATATATGTAATTTTTAATTAAATTTTTTAATAAATAAGAATTTTAAGCTACTTGGAATATGGATCAGATTAATGGGAATAGTTTGATAAATAGGAGGAAAAAAGGGGGAATTAGCAGGGGAAAATATGTAGGGTGAAGGCGCTAAGGGCTGGGTGGATGGAACTATGTCTACTTAATGGAGTGGAGGATGTTGTTGTAGAGTGATGAGATGACTTCTTTGTCTTTTTTGTGGTTTATGGGATTGGGTTGTAGGTGGATATGTACTGATTCTGCTAGGAGGCGTTTTGTGTGATTAGGTTGAGTTGTTAAAATGGATGGGTTTTGCAGGTCAAAGGAATGATTTAGGGATAATGCATGTTTGGAAAGTGCTGTGCTGTCTATTTTTTTGGAGGTGATGTCATATTTGTGTTGTTTTAGTCTTTTGTGTAAGTATTGTGAGCTCTCTCCTACATACGTGGCATTGCAAAGTGGTGTAGTGCATTTGATGTTGTATACTGTATGGGTTTTGTTGAGTTTAGGGATAGGGTCTTTTAGTTTACTATATAGTTTGGAAAGTATATATTAGTACTATATAGTTTGGAAAGTACTGTTGTTGTTTTTGTGTATGTAGTTTGTCATGATATTAATGTTTTCAAGTCTTAAACACAGTGGTAGTGAAGGATTTGTTTATTTTTTGGGAGAGAGAGTGGATGTGTGTAAGAGATCTGTGGATAGGTACATTCGTGATGTTGATGGGATTACTCGTGTGTGGTGAGTGTAATGTTGGTGTCAATGCTTTTTTGATTATATTGTTTATGATGTGTGAAGGGTAACCATTGGCGGACAGGATTTTTCTCGATTTTTTGATGTTTTCATTGTGGAAGGTGGGATGGGAGAGTGAAAGGGCACGGTTCACTAAGTTTTTTGCAGTGTTGACTTTTTGGTGGAAAGGGTGGTCAGATAAGTAGTGAAGAAGTCGTCCTGAGTAAGTCGGTTTCGTGTACCAGTTATAAGTTAAAGTGTTGTCTGGATTCCGGATTATGATCGTGTCGAGGAAGGGGAGGCTGTTGTTTTGTTCTCTTTCGATTGTGAATTGGAGCCTGCTGTGGTAAGTGTTAAAATGGTGTAAGATTAGGGAAATGTCGTTGGGGTTGACGATGAGAAATAAGTCGTCCACATATTTAAATATATGTGAAACTGAGGTGTCAAGGATAGGGAGGACAGTGTCCAGAAGGTAGCCCTGAAGAAGACAAACGATGTTTGTCGAAACGTCGGGCCATTAATAAAAAACACTTTAAAAAATTGTTTTTAGTGTTTTTCTTATGATACCCCCGGCGGATCAGCCAACTAAGAGATACATCAGATAATAAATATTGACCAAATATTAACAAGAATTTTATTATAAACAAATTAGAGAAATAAATATGAAAACAATAACGATTTTAAAATTTTTAATAAATTTTATAATTTTATAGTTGCAGAAAATATGACAAACTTTGTAAACAATGTTAACAAAAAGGAGCATCTGGATTCTGACATACATTGTTTATATTATAACATAGTGCAGATGGTTGAATGACCAATCAGTTACCTATACACGGTTTTATTCAGATATATATATATATATGTATGTAAATGTTCGCGTATGTATACAATGAGAAACACATCCATCATTCTCCATGATTAATTGAATTTCTAGCTATTTCATTTATATTAGAATTAATATAATATGAAACTACAATAACATGTACAATCTTTTACATTTTCAACATGAATAATATGTTCGATCTATTTACATGTTATTCGATCTATAACAATTATTATCATTGTTATTATGATTTAGATTAGACAGTATTAATGAAAATTTTGTTATTAATATTTGAAAATAGGAAAAAATATCTGATATGAAACATATAACTACTTTTTCTCAATCCAATTCTAAAATGACAATGGACAAATTTTACTAAAGTATTTTACTAGTCTTGAAGTTAAAATACATGTGTTTTACATGGCATGCATATATGTAAATTATAGTGAGGTGGCCCCCTGGTCATTTCTTCCATACTTTCCAACGCTCATTCTGACATTCCCCAACACCTACACATACAGGCCTGAAGAAGAAAGCTGATGTGTACGACTACTTTTTGTGTTTAGCATAACTTTGGACAAACTCTAGTTTAGCACTATTACACACACACACACACACACACACACACACATATACATACACACACACATACATACACACATACATACACATTTACTTAACACAATACATAATATAACCACATTCTATGCACAAACACTGACATTGCCGCTTTCTAGCGGCAATAAAACTGCTGCTAGTTCGCAGTGAATTTCACTTACTATTTCCAAACTTGTAACAGAACTATGTTATACAGACAGGTGGAACCGCTTGACAGAGGAATGCTTTTTAAAAACATATAGTTTCAAACTGCAATCCATAAAACTTCAGAACTATTTTAAGTTTTATATATTATAAGAAAAATACTAACAAAATCTGATCAACAATAGAAAAACAGAAAGAATTACTATAATCACTTACCTAAGAAAAACTAAATTGATGAAATGATAAAACAGCACATACCTGTAACAAAAATACAAATTATTGCAATTACTATTATAATCATTGATACAATGGGAAAAAAAAAAAAAAATCTGGTGTAAAACACTCACACAACTTTCTCTTACTCCAGTTCTCAAAATTATAATTGACAAACGTTATAGTTTGTGTACCAAATTTAATGAAATTCGTCGAAAACTGAAAAAACTGTTCAGTAAAAGCGCACTTCCGGTTTACTAATTTTCTTGAAACTAGGAATTTTGGCCATCTATTTATTTCTAATTAATTTTGTTTGGATGATAGATTTGTATAATCAACTATGATAGCACTTTAGAAAAATAAATAACCCCACCCCTCCCCTAAAAGTGCCCTTAAATGAATTTTGTCAGAGAAATGTTTTAAGTAAAAATTGTAGAGCTTTGTATGCGTAGTTTATATAAGAAGTTTCAAGAAAATCGTCGGAGCCATTTTTGAGAAAATCGCAAAAAAGTGAAAAAATTAACTAGTAAAGTGGTACTTCCGGTTGTAGAATTTTGACAGATAACGTATTGTCAGATCCCATGGTGATACCTAAACGGAATATCAAGTTTGAACTTTCTACGATTTTTCGTTTTTGAGCTATGCTGTTCACATGCATACACACACACTCAGACAGGCAGACACACACACCTAAGACCATTTGTTCAAAACCACTTTTTTGGACTCAGGGGAGCTCAATACGGATATTTCCGGTGAAAACTCGATATCGAAAATTTGACACGATTACAATACTTCCTCTTCTAGGAGTGAGAGAAAGTAATAATAGAATAAAAGAATATTTTATAATTACATTTATATATTACAATATATAAAAACATTACTAGAAAAAAATTCATGAACGGTAATAAAAAGAAATTGATTTTTTTTGTTGAAAAGCGGACATTTTTATTTTTTATAAACTCATTATTTTGAAATAAGTTACCAATGCGAGACGATTAGTCCAAAGTAAGGATGGATGTCCAAAGTAAATTATGTAATAGATCCAGGTGGCGCCAAAATCCAAACTGCTAAGTTTGGGAATAACCCTAAAATAAAGGTTATTAGGGGTGGTTGTCGCCTGTAGTTTCTGGATCAGGGATAATGAGACAACTTGTTAGGAAAATCTATGCCAAGTATTGTGGAGATTTTGAATACATAAGCAGACTGTGAAAGCAGTCGGGTTAACTGTAACACTAACACAAACACTGGTCGTAAAGAATACACATACTACTTTTCTAGATGGATACTGTTGGAACTGTGGCCTGTGGCCCAATGTCTTTATTTTTCTACCTTCGTCACAATCGGGAAGGAGCATGTTTCGATTTCCGTTTTTCCTTGGTTGAACCTTCCGTCCGGGCCTCTAGAGTGTATACCACCGCACAGTTGAAACTCGGAGAAGCGATGACTCGCTGAGAAGTGTTTTCTGGCTTACATTCCGAAGGCGCCTAGTAGCTGAGGTAGTGGTACCTCTTGTCCATTACCAGATGGCGCCACAGAGGTGGTGGTACCTATTGACCACTAATAGATGGCGCCACACAGACTCAGGATTAATGAGAAGAGTTAGGATGACTTTTTTGAATCTCATTATTATATAATCAACAATTCTCAGTCAAGAACTATTTTTTAAAACTTCACTGACACAGGAAAAGAAAATAAAAAATCTGGTGTGAAACATTCACAAAACATTCTCTTACTCCAGTTCTCAAGATTATAATTGACAAACTTTATACTTAGTGTACCAAATTTAATGAAATTCGTCGAAAACGGAAAAAAACTGTTCAGTAAAAGCGCACTTCCGGTTTACTAATTTTCTTGAAACTCTGCAATTTTGGATATCTATTTATTTCTAATTAATTTTGTTTGCATGGTAGAATTGTATAATCAACTATGATAACACTTTAGAGAAAAACATAACCCTACCCCTCCCCTAAAAGTGCCCTTAAATGAATTTTCCCACATAAATGTTATAACTACAGTTGTAGATCTTTGTATATTTAGTTGATCTACGAAGTTTGAAGAAAATCGTCAGAGCCATTCTTGAGAAAATTGCAAAAAAGTAAAAAATTACCTAGTAAAGTGGTACTTCCGGTTGAGGAATTTTGACAGATAACCTACTGTCGGATCCCATGGTGATATCATTCCTACTAAATGGAATATCAAGTTTGAATTTTTTACGGTTTTTCGTTTTGAGCTAGCTGTTCAAATACACAGACATACACTCATGCAGACCATTTTCTCAAAACCACTTTTTTGGACTCAAGGAACCACAGAATGGATATTTTCAGTGAAAACTCGATATCGAACATTTGACACGATTACAATACTTTCTCTTACTAGAAGTAAAAGAAAGTAAAAAATGTAAGATTAAAAATGTGTCTCTAGAATGATTTCTAAAGTTTATATGCTACTTGAATAAGTTTTTTTACTTGTTTTTTACAATTTAGGAAATGGTAGTCACATAGAGCAACTGGTACAAAACTATAGTTAGCATAATTCATAACTATCAAGTACAGACAATCAACCCTAAAAACAGATTTAATCACCACTATACTCCAAGGTAATCTGGCCTGGCTCTAAGGGGTTTCATTTAAGTTTCTGGCCTTTATGTTTTATAGTATATATATATATATATATATTATTCTAGTATATATATTATTCTATATTCTAGTATATATTTATCTTATTCTATATACATATCTATCTATATAGTACTAGCTATTTATATATATACATAACGACAAAAAATCTATCGCCAAACATCAAACGTTATTGGTCAACTCGGTTAACCGGAACTATATGGAATTATTTTTTTTCGTATATTGTTCAAATTTTTCGAACTACTTCAATGCTTTTCAAAATTTCATGCATTCACCTTATTTAAATAAAAAATATTTAATAAAATATGACATATTTTTGTATCACTTTTTTTTTATAACAATTTTTTGTTTGTTTTTGTATCGGAACCGCTGGACCAATTTCCAAGAGTTTCTAATAATAACATTAGGTTTTTTCAGTTCTTTCCAAAAATTATTTTCTCTCAAAATTTTTTTAAAATCCAGCGAAGCCGGCCGTGTTAGCCCTCTATATTATAACATATTACAATTTTATATATAAGAGAACATATAGATAAACAGATTTTTTCTGTTTTGCTTATAAACAGAGGAACTAAGAGATAGGTTAATTCTGTTAAATCCTTTAAAATATTTCTTTCTAAATATCTTGAAAACATGTTGTTGTAGCTAAATTTTAGCTTTCTCTGAAAATCCTAAAAGGGATTAGCTGCTATTGACAAAATCTTTAAAATGATATATATAACGCTGAAGGGGCGGGAAGACAACAATTTAAAACACCATTTATAGTAATAATTTTTAAATGTATCTAAACTGGTTATTGTATAAATTACTCAAACGATTATAGAAAAAATTTAATATTGATTATTGATTAATAAATAGATACGTCTTCTCTGGTTGTTTAACTCGTTCAGAGAACGTCCAAAAAATTTAAAAATTTTCGTTCATATTTTAGTGTTTAGATGTATGTTTAGGTAACAATTGAGAATTCTGTATACAGTTTGTTGACTAACAGTAATCTTATCACTTGGCACTTGGGCTTAATAAACGTCCAACTTTGGGCAACAGGAGTTGCCAGTGATATATATATATTACTATATCTAGGTTACATTAATATATACGCCTATAATTTTTTTTTTTAAAACAAAATTGGAAAAATTGCACGGTTCCTTCATTTAATTAAATGAATTTTGATTGGTTAATAATGATAGTTAATTAGGTGCAAAACTTTGAAATCAATTAAAAGTTGAAAAATTAGATAAAGTCATGTGGAATGTACCATATCGGATTTTTTTTTATTACTATTAAACCTTGTCTTATCATAAATTACATTCTGGCCTCTATCTGCACGGAAATAGCTCCATCCAGATTTACAAGGAAAAGCACTTCCTTATTTTTCTTTGTATAGAAAGACTTAGATCTAAGATAAAATTATATTATAGCTATCTCTCATGGACTTATTGGGGAGGGGGGGATACAATCTGCCCTGAAAGACAAGATTATTATTATCGCGACCTTGGTATTTAAATAATAAGAGAATATTTATGGAGAATAAGTATGGAAAGAGAATATTATATAAATATGAACGTTGAATTTTATTTTCATTGTATCTTACAAAAATTAATATAAAGCAATAACTTTGAATAAAGAATTTTATATGATTATATTATAATAACCATAGCAACCTGCAATCGATATGCAAATATCGAAATCCAAATATCGAAAAAATCCTTTAGTTGGAAGCAATGAATATTGGATTTTCCTGCAGTCATATAAAACAGATACAAAGATGTAAATAATATATTATTTATTTTTATTAATATTTATAAAAATAGAAGTTGAATAAAATAGGGAACTTCACAATAACGTTGGATTACGTAAATATTTAATTTCCGTTTTTATTCATCATGGTATTGTTTCCTTTCACGGGGTTTTTATGAAGTTTTGTAACAATGGAATATGATAATATTATTTAAAGAAATTCTGCAAACAAAACCTTAATAAAACTCATTTTCATTATATTATCCAAGGCAGGCAGTACTTGAAGTGATTACATTGAACTCCGGAAGACGTTTAAAGAAAAATCATTAATAGACATTAAAAAATC
>JAAEAF010013015.1:0-22714 GCA_011037195.1 Triatoma infestans
ACCCTCTGTAATCTATAAAACAGATTTAAAAGATAAATATAAATACAAGCGGGAGTGTTTTCTACTTCAAAAACGCATAGCCAACACCATGACGGCCTGGTCATACTCTAAATATAAACTCTCGCAGATGGTTGGAGGGGGTGAGGGCAAATGAGGCAATCCCCACTTTACATCATTAGTATTCCCCCTACTGCCAATAGAAATGAACGCAGTGAATTTTAGGTGCACAATAGGGTATGTAGTTTTTCTCTTCCAAAAAATGTTTATTGAGAAAATGCACTTAGTATTCCAAAGTTAATGAAATTCATCGGTATTTTTATGGAAAAAAAATCATAAAAACTAAAAAAACTGTTCAGTAAAACACACTTCCGGTCATTTGATTTTCTTCAACCTTGGAATTTCAACAACATATTTAATTCTAATTAATATTATTTAGGTGATAGAATTGTGTATTGAACTGAAATAGCACATTAGGAGACAACCTAACCCCCACCTCTGCCCCAAAGGTGCCTTAATGCATTTTCCCAGAGAAATATTTCAAATAAAAATTGTAGATCTTCGTATGTTTACTTGACTTTGTATGTTGTAGCCATTTTGAGGTTATTGCAAAAACCATTCAGGAAAGTGGTACTTGCGGTTGAGGAATTTTGACAGATAACGTACTGTCGGATCCCACTGTGATACCCCAGACAGAATAGCGTGTTTGAACTAATTACATTACTATAGCACTAGTCAGATAAATGGTGAAATATTACGTAATGTTCTAAAAATAGATCTTTGGAGGCGGTGACCTTGAAAGGATGTTTAAACTATAAACAATTAAATATCGAATACGCAGATATACATAATTGCAAAAAATAAATATATATATCAAATTGCAGCAATTGTTGGCCGTTAGAAATGATCAGATGTATCTCTTAGTTGGCTGATTATTATTAATAACCCGACGTTTCGACAAACATTGTTTGTCTTCTTCAGAGGCTATCTTAGATTCGGAAAAATTGTATGCTCTATTAATTACTACGTGTTCAATTATGACTGTGGTCTATGAGTGTAGATTGAAGCTATAACATCACTTTTGGTAAAAAAATCAGAAAAATGGCTGCATTCAGTTGTAACAAATGCGGAAAAGCATTCACTTTAAAGAACAATCTCTATCGCCATCAAAGATACTGCGACGGTAATCCTGGTTACATCTGTAAATTTTGTAAAGGAGTATTTCTGAGTAAATATAATGGAGAGAGGCATGAAGCATTTTGTATTGAACAGCCACCTTGCAAGTTAGCACGATATGATAATTCCAAGGACGTTTGTACTGAGAAACATGTGCAGGCACTTGAGAAAAATTATGCAGAGCCAACCGAGGAGCACCTGCTAAAACTTATATCTGAGGAATATGAAACGGCTTGTCAAGGTAGGATAAAATCATACTTCTTACGTTCAACAGAATTTGAAGATCTGTTTACGTTTCTACAATCTATTAGAGGCCGTCTCCATGAACTAGTTAAACATCAGTTAGAAGAGAAACGGGCTTTAAAGATTAACATAGTGGTAGAGTGTCTCTTTGAAAATGCAGTTGGAGAGCGCAGTGCAGGGCCTTCAAGACCCGAAACAAAGCTGTTTACATGCATACTAACCTCGATGAGTTTCTCGAACAGGAATTCAAGAAACTAGTCAATGAAATGGAAGAAGCCCTTCTAGAGAAAAGTGGATGGCAGCTTGTTGGAATTGATGGAGCGAGATTGAGAATAAATATGTACAATCCACTAAGAGGGTCAACATATATAAAACTACCTAATACTATTGCAGTTAAGAAAGCTTGCATAAATCCAGAGAATCAAGATGAAGAATGTTTTAGATATGCGGTTTTAGCAAAATTAATTCAACAGAATCCTCAACGTATTAGCAAATATAAAGAAGTGGTTCACAGTTATGATTTTTCCTGCATTTCTTTTCCCACACCTCTTAATCAGATCAGAAGGTTTGAGAAAGTGAACAATATTTCAATAAATGTATTTGTAATAGATGAAAATGATGTGATTTATCCGCTGAAGGTTGCAAAAGAAGAAACGCAAGACCATCGAGATCTTTTACTCTTAGAAGATGGACAGAAATAACACTATGTATGTATTAAGCACTTAAGTAAATTAGTTCATCTTCAAAAAACTAAGCATAATGGGGCAATACAATTGTGTAAACGTTGCTTTACTCATTTTGATGGGCGTTATGGGAAAACAGCAGAAGAAAAACTGAAAGAGCATAAGATATATTGCAATGACAATGATCCAGTAGCCGTTAAACTCCCAACTGATGAGCCCATTATTACATTCAAAAACATTGAACACCAGTTAATAGTAAATTTTGTGTTCTATGCAGATTTTGAGTGCATTTTAAATCAAATACACACATGCACACCTTCCCCAGAGAGTTCATACACAACGAAATATCAAGAACATGTGCCATTTTCTTTTTGTACATACGTAAAGACTACCGATGAAATAGACCATCTTTGGCCGACTACACTTAAAAAACCGTTCTTGTACAGAGGAATGAATACTGCTCAAAATTTCTTATACCATCTCAAAGACTTTTCACTCTATATTAACAAGATTTTAAAAATAAACGAAGAAATGTTGATTGATGAATTAGAAGAGAGAGAATGGAAGGCAGCTGAGATCTGTTATCTCTGTAAGCAGGCATTTGTAGAAGATAACCAACCTCAAGGTACATGCATATATCGCATTAGTACAGATGATCTTTTTAAGGATATGCGAGAAATGGAGAGCCATTTTGATACATCTGATTATCCCCACGATCACTCCAACTACTCTATCAAAAACAAAAAAGTATTGGGGAAGTTTAAGGATGAGGTGAATGCTCGAATTGCTTTAAAACCAAAAATGTATGCTATTGATGTGGGCGGGGAGTTAAAAAAAAGAGCAAAAGGTGTTCAGAAATCTACACTCAAGAAAATTGGCCTTGATGATTACAAAAAAATGTTATTTAATAATATATCAATGTCAAGTACGATGCGATCAATTACATCAACGGAGCATAATGTCTACTCTATTGAAACGAAGAAATTAAGTCTTTCATCTTTCGACAATAAAAGGGTTATCCTAAGGGATGGAATTAACTCTCTGGCATATGGACATCGTGATGTGAGGGATAGTACCTCTCTACTGTGAACATAGTTTACCTAGTTTGGTTCCCCACCCATACCTCCAAAGCAAGAAGAAGGAGAAAATAATTTGAAAAGGCTTATAATTCCATTGAAAGATATTAAATCATTAAACTCGATCCATATGGGTTACATTATTTAATTAACAGTTAAAAAAACTGAAAGTCATAAAGAACAATATCATATGTGTATAAGTGAAATAAACTACAGTATTTGTTTCATTCTATTGTGAAAGTCTTGCATTAAAACATTAAAAGTGGAAAAATTCAATCAATAAAAGTTCATTTTAACAAAATTGTGTTGTTATTACATAAACCCACTTACCTAATATATACATATTTATCCTTACTCAACCAAGCACCAAAAATGGTCTAGTGGATATGATAACCAACTTCTGTCTAAACAATACATGTTCAATCCCAAATAAAACATGATACAGAGCTACTCTAAACACGACTGTTTCCAAAATTAACTTAATTATAATTTTATTTATATTATTTTAATTATATTAAAATAATGCTAAATTATCGCATTAGTGACCTCGAGGTCGAAGATAGGATGATACACAGCTGCTCTGGATATATATATATGCAAAATATTGTAATTTCAATAGAAGTTTTTTTCAATAATAGTTCATTAGACCTTCTTATCAGCTTAAATTTTAGGATATTGCGTCAGATTCTCTTTTTCTCAACTTCCTCTCTCTCATATGGTGAAAAAAATACGTACTATAGTTATTAGGTGTAAGAAGTAATAAATTAAAAAAAAATAAAACTTTTTTTATGATTATTTAAACAAAACTACTACAAAGCTAAACAACTAACATGGAACGCGCGCGCGCAACGCACGCACGGACACTCCACAGTAAATTTATAGGCAAATCTTTTTCTACATATGAACAAATAGCAGCGGTGGTCTACTGGTTTAGATAACCGACTGTGAGTGCTGGGATTGTAAGTTCGATTCATGGTCTTGCGATAATATTTTTTTCTCTTGAATTTTATTTAGGTCTGGACTGGGGGAGGGGAGTCGATTTAAATAGAGCAGGAGTGGCGTTCAGTTCAAGGTCACACTAGGAGTCAAAAAACAGCTAGGTATCCCAAGCGATCACGTGACTGTGCCAGCCTATAGGAATCAGGAGATTGTAATCCTTTCCGGATAGACAAGCAGCCATTAGAGCGTTGAGTGCACCAGTTATCAGATTTAAAATGGTCAGGTAAACTTAATAACCTTGGCAGGAGGAATAAAGTTACCCTTTGGTGCGTGCCGGGGCATGTTGGCATTGAAGGGAGTGAGATGGCATTTTTACCTGACCATTTTAAATCTGATAACTGGTGCACTCAACGCTTTAAAGGCTGCTTGACTATCGGGAAAGGATTACAATCTCCTGATTCCTATAGCCCCTATCGAGGTTAAATTGAACGCATCTTCCAACCCTACTTGAACCTTTATACCTTACTTGGGAAGTAGCGTCCCGACGGGTTACCACAGCTCAGTACTCCTCCATGCACTTCAGAACAGTACACAATACACTTAAACTATTATACAGACTACACTTTACAGACAAGGACAAAGACACAGTACACGAGGATTGAGCTCGATTTATCTATATCTAGTGTCCAGTGCTTTGGCTGCAATTTTGTACAAAATATGGATCAAATCATCTGTATGCTTAATTCTATATTTCTTAAAGATTTCTTCGAACAATTTGCTCTACTTTTGCAACTTAGTTTAAAATTGAGAATAAAGATTTTCGCCCTTGAACTTCTTGGTTATTTCTGTCATCATTTTCACTGTTAGCCAACTATTTCCTTTTATGCTTTTCTATTAAAAAAAGGAACTGCTGTCAAACACTCACACGACTTTCTCTTACTGTAAGTGAACAAAATTGTAATTGACAAAATTTCTCATATCATTAAATGTTTTCCTTCATTGTTGAATATGTGGATGGGTCCACAATGGTGGATAACATTTGGTATTTTATCCATCATAGCATGCATATTTATAATTTTCCTAACCGGTTTCGGATTTTCATCCATCGTCAGTGCAAATTCAGGAGTTCTCGTAGAGAGTTCACTTCAACGTAATGTTTCTGTTCACACTTGTTGATTTGTTGGTTAATGACAAAATGGAATTATTATAAATTATGATTAAACATTAGAAAATAGTGTATAATGAATAGCATTTTTCATTTTTTGAAGTGGAAAGCCAATGATCTGCGACTTTTCGATCTATTGTGCTATTCCTCCTGGGTGCCGCAGGCTGTTGCCCACAGCACCCGAACAGATGTCCAAACTGAACATCCGTTCTACAAAACTTCCATCAGGTTAAGATACCTCCATCAAGGAATCCTAATACCTTGACAGGCTCTAGAGAGTATATATCCCCCTCCTCCTCCTGGTAGCCACCCAGGTTCTTGAATCTCCTCTGAGTGGCAGCCTCGCAGTCTGTTAGAAGATATAATGGAGTTTCCTCCAGCTCCCCACAGAATCTGCATGAGCTGTCACTTTCCAAACCCAGCTTTACCAGTCCTCTAAGTCGGCGATTGCCCCGTGAGGAAACCCGTAAGAACGCGGAGCTTGTTCTTACTCAAGCCGATGCAGGTCTCCGATCTCCGTTGGTTATAATTTCCCAGGCAGATCTTGGCCTGCCGCAAACCAGGGAGGGAGTGCCCGAGTTGAGATCTCCTCACCTTCTCTTCCTTCCTAACTTCTTCCAACAGAAACTGATCGCTGACCCCACAAAAATGTTCCAGCTTTAGAAGCGGTATCGTAGCGCCTATCTTGGCCAGGGCGTAGGCCATCTCACTCCCTTCAATGCCAACATGCCCCGGCACGCACCAAAGGGTAACTTTATTCCTCCTGCCTAGGTTATTAAGTTTACCTGACCATTTTAAATCTGATAACTGGTGCACTCAACGCTCTAATGGCTGCTTGACTATCGGGAAAGGATTACAATCTCCTGATTCCTACAGCCCCTATCGAGGTTAAATTGAACGCATCTTCCAATAGCGTATATCTCCGCCTGGAAGATGATGGGAAACTTACCCATGGGTTCCAAGTGCTTGATCCTTAGACCGACCACCTCCGCCCCAGTCCCCTCGAAGATCTTAAACCCATCAGTGTACCATTTAATGGCACGTTCCTTAATGCCCAACAGAGCGGATCCTTCGCTCGCTAATAAATTGCATGTTTTGAAGAATATATTTTGTAACTAAATTTTAATAGTTTTTAAATAGTATGCACAGTGTTTTATAAAGATATTTTTATTAAGTTGTGTGTGTGTGGGGGGGGGGGGGGTAAGTTTATTTCAGGACCAACTGTACTAATAAAAATAGATAAAGTTTGAAGAAAGGCAATGCAAAGTTTATGGACAGTCAAAAGCTTGTACAAGTAATAAATAAATGTGAAATACAAGCAGGGTTAATACAAGAAAATATGTGGGTAAGTTGTTATGTAAGAAGGTTGGCAGCAAACCTCCCCATATATACAACTAACAAGTGTGAGTGTAACAGAAACATTAAGTTGAAGTGAACTCTTTATACGAACTTGGTGAATTTGCTCTGACGATGGATGGAAATCCGAAACCGGTCAGGAAAACTATAAATATACGACGGATGAAATACGTGATGTTTGTCTTCAGTTTGTAATATCAACAGGAGAATCTAAATTTAATAAAAATAACTTTTTTTTGGAAGAAAGCAGAACCTTCTGCCCCGTCTTAAAATGAATTTCTCGGATAAAAGTTTCAAACAAAAGTGATCAATATATTCATAGTTACGATCGAATAGATTTTCTGATTTTTTTTTTGGGATGTTTTCGAAAACTGACCTCCAACGATTTTCTTTAAATTGAAATCCAAATTTCATGTTGTCATTTTTTTATTTTTTTTTATGTTGATCGTCAAAATAATAGCCACGATCATAACTTTTAGTTTTAGCCGCATTCTGACTACTCTTAACTAGATCGCTTAATCTAGAAATTGTTGCACTCTCTCTCTTATAAAATTCTTTAGAGAGTTGGCGCTATATTTCTCTCTTGGAATTTGTTCAGCTATAACCAAGCTAGGAGGGAAATTTGTTATATAAACTGCACACGCCCTACTAATAGTGATCTCATTAGATCAAGTAAAATCTGGGGTAGTTTTCTCTACGGTGAACATATACAATTATTTGAGCAGTTATCTGGTACTGGAAGTGAACCCATGTATGTTGTCGCTACGAGTTTACTTGCATTTTAAAGTGGTTTGTTGAACGATTTTCGTGTAGTTTTTTTTCGGTGGAGTTAAGTTCAGCTTTAGAGAGTGATTTTATGAAATCTCATTTGGAAAAGCTTATTGGAAAGCCCGAAAATTACGAAAATTTAGATGATAGTTGACTGGAATTTGTGAATTTGGAATCAAAGTTAAAGAGAATAGTTGTGAGAAGAGAAGTGTGTATTGGGAGAAGAGTAGGGGTACGTGAGAGTTGTGTAGGTAGGGGAACACCTCAAGGTCAGTGCATATTTATAATTTGCACATTGATAATCTGGTAAAGGTACTGAACGTTATTGATAACTATAGATTTTTATGAAGTGTAGATGCCATAATATACTAAATATTTAATATAGAGTTCATAAAATTAACCATTGTAGCTCTTATCCGGTTCATTAGCTAGTTTAAAGGGGAACTCAGGGTAATATAGCAGTGTGCTCTGACTCAATCAGCTCTCTTCTGTCCGTGAGGCACATTTATGCAAAACACCCAGTAATCCAGGACATCCACACACAAATGTATAATTTGAAAAAGGAAGGGACTAATGTCTCATTTATTTGGGTACCTGGCCACGCTGGAATTTGCGGAAATATAACTGCCGATGCAGCAGCAAATATTGAAGTAACAGTGGAGAGAAGCATCCCTGCCGACATAACTCGTAAAATTAAGACGCATGTGTACCAAAGTTGGCAGCAAGTGTGGAGTGCTCTTTCTGTAAATAATAAATTAAGAACAATTAAAGGTACTGTGCAGACCTGGGACTCTTCCTGTAGATCTACCAGGAGAGAGGAGGTAGTAGTGGCTCGTTTGAGAATCGGACATACTTGGCTGAGCCATGGTTACCTGATGTGTGGCGATCCTATCCCAATGTATAGTTCATGTAATGTCCCATTATCCGTCCAGCATATTATCATTGAATGTCAGTCGTACCAACTACATAGGCAACAGAATAATTTTCCAAACTCCTTAACCGAGGCTTTGAAAAATGACCCAGCTAATGTAGGGAGGATAATAAAATTTATAAAAGATATAGATCTTTATGGCAAGATTTGAAGAAATCTATCAAGTGTAAATACTTTGTACATAATTTATAAAATATTTTAACTTTAGATTTAGAATTAAGGGACCAGAGGAATATAGAGTACTCTACCCCGATATAGAATAGTGTATTATTGAGGTTTAGAATGAACAAATGGCGTGAATGTAACGGTTGGGATACATGTATTTATTGGTGTGATTGCAGTTCTGAATGGATAATTGAATGAATGTGTTGATGTATGAATGCAGTGAAAGGGAGCCAATCTTGGCCAGGGATGGCAAGTTCCAACATTATATTAAGTATTGAAATGTGTATTTTCTTTCGGGTGAATGAAGGTTGAAAGGGTGGAGTTAGATACTAGATTGATTGGAAGAGCATAATACCCGAAAAGTTCATTGTTAAAAAAAAAAAAAAAAAAAAAAAATAGGTAGTTTAAATCTAAATTATATGAGTAACGAAGATAATACTTTAAATATATACTGCTCACTAAAAATTTATAAAACGTCAAAAAGGAGAAGAAGTAAAAGTTCATCTGAAGAGAATCAAAATAAAAGGTTACAAAGACAAAACAGCTGTCCAGAAGAAAGTATTGTTATGGAGGATATAATGGACAAATTGAGTAATACGCTTGATTCTAAATTAAAGACAATTACGCAAGAATTACCCTCTAAAGAAGATTTTAAAATTTTACGGAGTAAATTAGATTTTATAGTTGCGGAAAATACAAAATTAAAACAGAAAGTGGAAGAGTTGAAAAACAGGGAAAAGAGACTGAGTGATATAGTGGAAGATCTAGTAAATAAGGATAAAGCAAAAAATTTTATTTTCAGGGGCATAAATAAGAAAGACAATGAGGAGATTGTTGAGCCAATAAAAGAGCTATGTGGAAAAGTTCTAGGAGTTGATAACGTTATTATAAATAAGGCGTTTGAAATTAAGAATAACGGTGGAAAATGTATGTTTTTGGCAGAGTTTAATTCTTAGAATAGTGTATGGGAAATTATGAGGAATGTTAAAAGATTAAAAGGTACCGGAATAGTGATTCATAAAGATCTTTTATAACAGAACAAGAATGAGAAGAAGATGTTTGTGGAGAGTTAGAGCTAAAATGTTGGAACTCTACAGGGTTGGATTTTTTCTTATGAGAAACTCCTACTTTATTTATAAAAATAAGAGATTTACTTGGGATATTATGGATAATGGTCTGAAATGTGATGGAAAAGATGGACTAGCAGAATTGGAACAGATGCTTGGTATTAGGTTTTCGGCGAACGGAAAGGAACTGGTTCAGTAATTTATTGCTTGATGACATATTTATTACAAGTAATACACCCTTATCTTTTCAAGAAACTCGTACAGTGCAAGAGGTGGAATCTGGAAAATGCTACGGAGGCAGGAAAGGCAAAAAATGGAGAGAAGCAATAAAGGTGAAAAGTGCAGTAAGTAAGAATGTGGAAAATAATAAGTGTATTTGTTCAGTGTTAAGTTATAATGTGGCTGATTTAAGAAAACAAAATATAGAAGGTAAATTTTTTCAGTTTTGTTAAAGAATTTTTGATATTTTCTATTTATACGAAACGTTTTTAGAGGAAATAGATCAAAGTTATTTCGAAATTTTTTTTTGCGAATTACAAATTATTATGTTGGGTTAGCGCGAAAAGAGAAGTTAAGTTTGGTAGAGCCAAGAAAGGAAGTTTATATGGAATCAAACTAAATTTAATTTCTGAAGGGGGTTTAGCTTTCAAATGATAGAGAGGCAAAGTTTAATTATGTATCAAAAAGATAATATTAATTACTTTGTTCTTCCAGTCTATGTAAGTGTTGATAAGTGGAGAGAAGATTTTACAAAAATTAGAAATGTTTTTAGTGCATGTAGCAATAATAATTGAATTCTTATAGGGTATTGTAACGTAAGGATAGGAGAAAATCAAACCATTCCCTCGGAGTTAATTGTAGAAGGGTTTGAACCGGATAGAAAATCCAAAAACTACGAATAAAAAAAAGGTGAAGAGTTTCTCGAACTGTGTTCGGATTTTGATTTAACAGTTTTAAATGGTAGAATATCAGGTGACTCATTGGGGCTGGGGGGGGGGATATACTTTTATCAGAGGAGATGCTAGTTCGGTTATTGACTATTGTTGTGTTTCTATGAATATGTTACCTTTAATAAAAAAATTTTAAAGTGAAGTCAGAAATTTTTTCCGACCATATGCCCATTTGCTTAGAATTAAATTCAAATTCAGAAACAAAAGATATATTAATGCCTCTTCTGCCTAAACTTAAATGGTCTGAGATGGATGATCTATACTTTAAAAAACGCAATAATTATGACGTGATTCCGGAGGATTCACAGGATACAGTTTGTTACCTTGCGAGTACAGTTTATGAGGCTGCATATTTTGGTAACGGTAATAAAGGTGAAAATAAAGTAAAATCACAATTTAGAGAGAAATGGTTTGATTTGAAGAAGAAGAAGAAGAAGAAAGTCTTTATTTCCAAATAATTTCAAAATAACACAATACACCTTTTGTAAAAATAAAAATACAAAAATAATGATAATAATGAACTAAAATAGTTTGTAAATAGCTAATACAATAAAGACAACAACATGGTCAATGACTGTCCGTGGAGTCTGTTTTGTATGAAATTATCAAATTTACAAATTAAAGTTTTTTGATTTGTTATATAATTAGTAAGATATTGAACATTTTTGTTCTCAATCAAAATTATTGTTCTGACATTACCATTTAAAAAGAGTTTTATTTAAAATTATGTCACTTGTTTTTTACCCCTGACTTTACTGTTTTTATTAATTATATTTACAAATTGTGATCAATTGTATTTATATATATATACATTTTTCCTCTCTCTCTTTTTCCTTTTAAACAAAAAATAAAAATAAATAACATAAATTTTTCTTTATTTACTGAGAAAGGATTCAGGTAGTTAATACTTCAACTAGATAGCGATACTCGACGGGCGTACGCCGCTTTACAATATCCTTCCAGCGCAACCCAATCTTTACCGTTCAGGTATTCTATTAACCTTTTTTTACAGACCGACGAGGATCCAAACCATACCCGGCGAATTTCGCCCAATGCTGGGCAGACCGCCAGAAAATGGTACAGATCCTCATTCTCTTCTTGATCGCACAATGTGTACTCCAGGTCGCTCGACTTAAAAAATTTATATCTTAACGGCAAGAGATCACCTCTAATTTTAAATAACCACCTGATCGTATGGAGTGATTGATCGTCTCTTATATACATTTTATCTGACAGATTATATTGTAATGTTTTATAAAATTGATGGATACTGCTTTCTATTATTTTCGACTGAATATTATTATCGAATTCGCGTTGTAAACAATTCATAAGAGTACAAAACATATTTTTCCAGAACTCTATATTATTATTTATATTTAAATTTATAACTGTATCAATATTAAATTTTGAGATATAGGTTTTAATTTCTGAGTACCAACAAATATTTTTCCTAATTATTTCCAGAGCCAAAATTTTGGGATATCTATTGTCAGGGAGTGCAAGAATTCTTAATAAATAATTGTAATGAAGCTTTAATGTGTACAGAAAAATTGGAGACAGTTTGGTTTCAAAGTGAATAAACGCTGAAGGCGTATATTTTGGACATCTGAATAATTTTTTTATAAAAAAGTATAAAAGGCTCTCCACTTCGTCATACTTATTCCAACCCCAGGCCTGTGCCGCATAACAGATCATAGATCTGCTAACAGTATTAAAAATGCGAAGTTTTGTAGAGTAAGTTATACTTTTGTTTTCAATAAATTGCGACCACACTGTATTTAGCGTCATTTTAGCTTTAGAAAGTTTGTTTTTTAAGTGTTTAGTCATAGATAAGGTAGGAGTGAGTATTAATCCCAAATATTTGTATTCATTAACGACTTCGATTCTTTGCGCTCCTAAAAACCATTTTTCATTCTTAGCCGATCTACCGCCGTTTCTAAAAACCATAACTTTAGACTTGTCTAAATTGATCTTCAGGCTCCATAGTTGGCAGTAACGGTCCAAGGAATTGATCATGAGTTGGAGAGATAACGGGTCCGAGGCTAGAAGAACGATATCGTCGGCATATGCCAACAACTTTATTTTACAGTATTCATTTACTATCACACCTCCTCCAAGATAACTCTCCAAATCGTTAATAAATAACGAAAACAAACAGGGACTTAACAGGCACCCCTGGTTTGATTTTGATTGTAGAAAGTTAAGAAATAAAATATTTACATTGCTGAAACTATTTAAAAAAAACCAATAGTGAATTGATTAGAAGGCATTATGTAAGTGCTAATAGAGATTTTAAACAATTATGTAAATTAAAAAAGAAAAACCACCAATTAGCCATTATTGAAAAATTTAATAATGTTAGTACTTCGAAAGAATTTTGGGATCTGATCACTTTACAAAAAAAATAGAAAGTTTGTAGGAAGTCCGGAAATAAAAGGAGAAAAATGGGTAGAACACTTCAGGAATCTTTTAAACCCAAGCTGTTGAAGCGTCACCTTTTTTATATGCACCTCCGTCTAACTGTAATGAAACTCTCATAGACCCTTTGAAGTTACAGAATTAAAGCAAGTATAAAGAAAGCAAAAGATGGAAAAGCGCCGGGATACGATCGTATCCCTTATGAATTTTATAAACCTAGCCCCGATAATTTTTTGGAAACGCTGATAAGGTTTTTTTAATCCAATTTATGAATCTTCTAATATACCAAACAGTTTCTGTAAATCAATTATTTTTCCACTTTTCAAGAAAGGTGGTGTAGGAGAAATTAGTAATTATCGTGGAATAGCATTCACAGATTGCGTAGCTAAATTATTTTCGGGTTTATTATTATTGAGACTGGAACGTTGGATATCTGAAAATAATGTAATTAATGAATATCAAGCGGTATTCCGCAAAGGGTATCCAACGATTGACAACATATTTAATTTGGTGAATGTTATCGGACTGCAAACCCGTTTAAAACGTCACAAAACATATGCTTTTTTTTATAGATTTTAGGGCAGCATTTGACTCTCCGGATAGGAACTCAATTTTTTTACAAATCATTCCAATTAGGTGCATGAAATAAATTTATTGAAGCCGTTCGAGGGTTGTATAGGTTTACGGAATCCGCAATATGGATTAAAAAAGGGCTTACAGAGTCTTTTGAAACGGCGGTAGGATTGAAACAGGGTTGTCTACTATCCCCTAGTTTATTTTCAATTTTGATGAATGATTTTCATGATAATATTGGTGGAGGAGTCTTTATCGTGGGGAGTAAACATAAGGTGTCTTAAGTACGCCGACGACATTGTGTAGCTGGCGCCTAATCCAAATGTACTACAAATGATGATTAATAATTTATCACGCTATTGCAGTCTGTGGAATTTAACAGTTAATAAAGGGAAATCTAAAGTAATGATATTTGGGCGAGGAGGTAGGCGTGCGAAGTATGAAAAGTGGAAGATGGATGGTAAACCTTTGGAAATCGTTAATTATTACAGTTACATAGGAATTGGTTTTTCCCCACATACATATTAATCTTAAAAAACACTTTCTAGAAAAGTCTCCTAAAGCTAAGTTCGCCTTGAATTTCACCTATAGTAACATTCTTAATAAAAATGAAATATTAATATCAAGCGGCGTTGTTCTCGTCTTCCTGATGCCAAGAATCTCGCAGACCGCCTTGAACACCTGTGATTCAAAGTTTCTCTTTGACCGGAATGTAATTCCAGCGGAATCCCGAAACGGCTGAACAGGTTATTTACTAGAGTTTCGGCCACAGCTGATGCGTCCTGGGTTGGCAAAGCATACGCCTCCGTCCACTTGCTAAAGCACTCCGCCGCAACTAGTATATAGCGATTTTCCCTTTTAGGTTTTGGGAAGGGGCCGGCTATATCGATAGCTTTTCTTTCGAACGATGTTCCAATATTGTACTGCCTCATAGCGCCACGGGTTCTACTTCTGGGTCCTTTGCTCGCTACACATTCCGTGCATCGCCGGCACCAATCTTCAACATCCTGGTGGTAGCCTACCCAATAGAACCGCTGCCTCAACTTTTCCAATGTCTTCTTTACTCCGAAATGGCCGCCAGTAATGCCTCCGTGCACTTCTGCCAACACTTCTTCCCTCTTCGATGCAGGTAGAATTACCTGATTCCTTTTGTCTTTGCCATCTGCGCTTTCCAGGATCCGCAGCAATACGCTATCTTTAACGGTAAGCGAATCCCATTGTGCGCAGTAGCATTTCACATCCCGACTGCTAGGTGCAATGTCTTTCCAGTCCGGTCTTGACCCATCTTCTTTAAACTTCAGCACTGGTCCGATGTCCTCATCTTTAAGTTGTTCTTCCCTAATCACTTCGGGGCTCCATTCTTCTAGTGGTAAGACAGTAGAAGAATGGAGCTTTTGCATTGTTCCTGCCCTTCAGTTCTATCTTGCTGCAGTGCTTGCAATCCGTATTGCAAGGCCGTCTTGAAAGAGCAGGCCATGGCGTTGCCATGGAGTCTTCCCTTTCGGTGGATAATCTTGAATTTGATTCCTGCAATCTCTCTTCCGAGTACTTCTTTAATGGTTGCATATCCTGGTGCTCTCTTTCTTTCCTTCGTTCCTTTTCATCATCCTTTTTCCTTTCACTAAAATTATCCGATTCTTTTTCCCTAATGCAGACCTTAAATCGATTGTACGTATCATCTTCTAACTTAATGCAATCGTATGTTTCTTCATTTTTCCTTTCATTTTGCTTATGTTTCGATTCATCAAAAATATCTTCACCCTTTTTCTCTTCTTTCAATCTATGACCATCAAAATCTTTCCTGACGATAGTATGGGTGGCTCCGGTGTCTAGGACCATCCGGCAGGCTTTACCCGCAACCTTTCCTTCCAGTAATAGGCCATTGTCGTCGCATTTCAGCCGTGAAACCTTTAACTGTGCTGGGGCATAAGAGAGAGAGCCGGCTTCCGCCCCTCAAAGCCGGCTACTCGTCGTTTTTCCTGATTATATTCGCCCTTTTGCTGTTTCTTGCTAGGAGGGCGTTTACACTCTCTCTTAAAATGTCCGAATTCCTGGCAGTTAAAACATTTTATAGACTGTTTAGTATTTGCGTTGGAGAGCACCAGTTCCCAAACCAGACACTCCACAAACCGCTCCACAATGTCTTCAATTTTCCCCTTCACTTTACCAGCACTTGGAGCGACAGATGGCTTCACATAAGTCTGCCTTACCCGAACTGGTTCCTTCTGGATGCTCTTTTTTACAGCCTCAAATTCTAAAGCTCTTGCCAGCGCCTCCCCGATCGTCCTTGATCTGGCCAACTTGATAGCCTGTTTTAATTCGGGGTCCTTCAGGCCGTCGGCGAAGGCATCCGCAGCAAATCCCTCCAAAAGATTGTCACCCAGGCCGGGGAACGCCATTCTAACCAAGCGGGAGATATCGGCACTAAATTGTTGGAGTGTTTCTCCCGGGTGTTGGCGCCGTGTTTTGAACTGCGTCCTGTACAGCTCCTGCATATGCTTGTCGCCGAACCTCCTCTCCAAATGTGTTCGCTCAAATGGGCAAAATCTCCTCGGTGATCCTCCGGAATGCTCTGGAGGATGTCCAGCGCTTCACCCCGCAGTGAGATAATCAGTGATGTTGCTTTCTCTTTTTCGCTCCATCCATTTGCGGAAGCGGCAGCATTAAATTGTAGCAAATAGTTTGCCCACGATGATGCTCCGTCGTAGGCTGGCGGCTTGATTTGCGCAAGAGCGCTGAACGCCACTTGGGGGCCTTCATTTTCCTGTATGTCTGCCGTTGGAGTGGCTCCAACTCCAATCTTGGGCACGCCAGTCTCTGTGCTCTCCAGCCGGCGTCTTACGTACTGCTCTACCTCGCCTATCTTCCTCTCCATTTTAACTCCTCTTGGACATGGTCTATTTCTTCTTGGACCTTATTTATCTCCTTTTTTATTTCTGCTCTCATTTCATCCTGGCTCCTCTCTATTTTGTTTTTTATTTCATCCTGGCCTCTCTTTATTTCATTCATTTCATCCCGGCTCTTCCTTATTTCGTCTATTTTGTCTTGTAATTCATCTTGGCCCCTTTTCATTTCGTCCTGGCCCCTTTCTATTTTGTCTTTCATTTCTTTCAACAATGTCATCATTTCCTCCATTTTCCGCGTTTGACTTTTGGTACTTATGGGCATACAATAAAACTAATACTAAACTGTTACCTGTTTAGAGATTTTATCCCACTTCTGACACCAAATGTAACGTTTTTCCCTCTAAACTAGCTACTGCAACTAGTTTTAAGTGGGTTCGTATAGATAAAATACTCTAAACTTCAATAAAGAAAACACCAATTTATTGTTATACACAATAAATTACAAAATACAACACTTAATGATAATTACTTTACAGTTTAAACCAGAAAAGTTCACTTTGTTCACTTTTTATACATTTTCACAAACTAGTGACTTCGTTTGTAACTGGAAAAAACTCTCTCAACTCTCTGCGGTCCCACTATTTATACCGGTGGGGAATCTTCTAGAACTTCCTCGATTCCTCTAGAGAGCACTAGAGCGCCGCCAGCTTTCCCAGCGGCCACTAGGAGAACCTTAGGTACCTGCCTTCTCTCCTAGATGGCACCACTGGCTGTGTTACAATATGTTATGCGGCGCAGGTCTGGGGGAGCCGTAGTTTTGAAGAAATTGAAAAATTAAATCTATACTTTATAAAAAGATTGTTCTCGTTATCATTTAATTCCCCTAGGTATATTTTATACCTGGAAACAAATCTTTACCCGATTTTTTCTTTACGATAAGTTTGCACTTTAATTATATTAAAAAGATTTTGTTGATGCCGGATTCAAGGCTGCCTAAATTTTTGGCGAAACAAATTATTGGGAAGAGAATATCGTGGCACAAAGATAATTTAGACTTGTGTAATAAATTGAATTTGCAATTGGACTATCTGTCAGAAGATATGTGTACAAATATTTTAGAAGCGTTAAAAAAAAAATTTTAGGAATGAAATGATATGTAAAGAGCAAAAATTCAGTTTTCATATTTTGTATAATGATCTAAAGTTGTTCTCCTCAGAAAATCATTATATCTCAGATCACAATAATTTAAGGTCCATAAGAGTTATATTTAAATTGCGTAGACAGCTAATTAAGCTTAATGCCAGTATTTGTAGATCTGAGGAATAAAGAAGGTGCTCTCTTTGTAACAGTAATGAAATGGAGGATGTTTATCATTATTTGGGTGTATGCTCCACTTTACAGGAATTTCGCCTGAAGTGGTTTGGTAAGAAGATAATATCGCTTAATGAAGTGATAAATGTATTGAATAGTGCAAATTGGAGAAACCTAATTAATTTTCATACATATGCCTATAAATATAGAAGCCTACTTGTGCAGGAGTTTAACTATTGAGCATATAGTGAAAAATTGAAAACCTATCTCTCTATCAATATCGTATACATATAAATAGTTCTTTTAGTTTATTCTATTATCGTAAGATATTTATTTTTTAAAGTGTTTGTAAGATTACTCATATGTTTTTCATAAGTTATATTTATTTTTATTTAGAAAAAAAAATTATTTTGTTTATGTTTATTTATTTTGTTAGTTGGTAGTGTTCAAGGTAGTATATACTGTTGTACACAATTGACAACTCTGGCTGACGGTGTGAAGCACCAAGCCGATTAGCTTTGAAGTTTTCTTTCGTTTATTTACATGTCATAAATCTTTGTTAATAAAGCATTTCTATTCTATTCTATACCATTATTTATATTTTCCATTACGCAGGGACTATTACCTTATTTATTAGTGTTTATCCTTCGTTTTTTCGAAAATTCTTTCCTTGAAAATTTGGATGTTTCGGCCTAATGGATCTTCAGCTGTTTATAACTTTACAATTTTACAGACTACAAAAGTAATATTATTTTTCTGCAAAAATAAACATTTATCTAAAAAATACCTCATTTACAAGTAAAGACTTTTTGTAAAAACGAAGGTTAAGTCATTAACAACAACCAAGATGGATGGATATCTGGTCCTTCTCAAATTAACATTGAAAAAAGGATTTGTAAAAAAATATTTACTACAACATATAATCGTGTCAAATTTTCGAAATTTCGAATTGCGTTAAGGTACCGGGGTTTTGTCAAAGCTCAAGGGCATCTTTCTAAACAACTTTTATCTCATCCTATGATCGTATTTTACATACACATTTTTTCAAGTCTGTGAATGCACCTCTCTCTCACTCTCTCTCTCTCTTCCATTTACCCAATCCACGCAGGAGGTCCCCAAGAGTGTATTCTCGCACCCTTTCTGTACCTAATATACACAGATGACATTCCCAATAACCCAAACACTTTAGTCTACACATTTGCTGATGATACCGCAATCCTCTCCCCTAACCGGGATCCTGTCAAAGCTCTCCAATCTCTCCTTAATTCCTCGAGTCCTGGCGTTTAAATTGGAAAATTAAAGTAAACATTTGTAAATGCAAATATGTAGTGTTGACTCTAAATAGCAAAACTCTTCCTCCAATTTACCTCAATCGAGGAATACCAATTCTGCCTGCTGACCATGTGCACTATCTTGGACTATTCGGGGACAAAAGACTGACCTGAAACTCTCACACACGTCACAAACGCTCCGACGTCAAAAAACGTTTTAGACTTCTTTCCGAATTGTTTAGCAAATGCTAAAAAATTATCGCTCTGCAACAAAAGACTCCTTTACATATCCTTACTGGATACTACTATGGACTTACGGACTGGAACTGTACGGAACTGCCAAGCGTTCTAATTTGAACCGCATCCAAACCATTCAATCCAAAAATTCCTTCGCCACATTACTAACAGTTTCGTCAACATTCTGGCTAATACCCTTTACAACAGATTCCACAAGCTCCTATCACACTCTAATCCTTTAGTCCAAGCCCTCATCTCACATTTCCTCCCTGGAAATCCTCGATGACGCTTAAAGCGGCTTTTTAAAAGCGCTTCGCGACCTTTTAGTGGTAGTCATCACTGGATCACTTACCAATCAAGTCAATCAAGCCATTGTATTATTATGTTCAGCTTATTTATTTATTGTAAAATTGATTACAATTGTAAATTTCAAATAAAGAGTTAAAAAAAAAAAAGAAGCGTTTGGGTACTACCATAGCATCTGATACGAAAGTTTTGGACAAAATCTATGAACCGGAAGTGCGTCTTTAAAGATTATTTCTTTTCTGCGATTTTATTTTGAAATGACTTCAAAGACTTTTTTTAAACTTCATATATATTCTTCAAAATAAATAAATGCCAATCACTTTTATTTGAAACATTTGTCTTGGAAAAAGTGCATTTTTTGGGGGGGAGTTCTGGAAAACAGAGCTAAACTTACCCCTTTAAAGTACCACTTGAGTACAATATATGGTTCCATCATCTGTATTATATCAAGGCACACTAGAAGCAATGTTAAAATTCCAAATTTGGTCAAGATAATCGGTCAATTGGAAGTGCGTCTTCAAAGAATTGATTTTTGAGAATTTTCTCAGAAAACGGTTATTACAATTTGCTTTAAACTTGGTATACTAATTGTACAAATATAAATTTATCACTTTTAATTGAAACTTATTGTCAGAAATAACATTATTTTTTTTGGAGGTTCTGTGGAATTTGTGACGTCACATTTCAAATTTTGTGGAATTTGTGACGCCACTATAAATACTGTCTATCATGTATGGGATATAGGAGTATATACCCATTTCAACCACTTTATCTTAGCATAACTGGTACAATATTCAAGTTTAAAGAAAAATTCGTCTATTTTATAATTGTATTAACTGCAGTCGTGTGACAGTTTCACACCAGATAAAGTGTCGTGCATTACTACCAACCTGGTGTGATACACACACACACACACACACACACACACACACACACAACTTTCTCTTACTTCAGCTTTTAAAATTGTAATTGATAAATTTTATAGTTAGTACACCAAATTTAATGAAATTCGTAGGAGGTGTTTTTAACGGAAAAAAAAATCATAAAAATTGAAATAACTGTCCAGGGAAAAAACGCACTTCCGGTTTACTAATTTTCTTGAATAACTCGGAATTTTGGCCAATCTATTTATTTCTAATTAATTTTTTTTGGATGGTAGATATGTATAATCAACTAAAGCCCCCAAAACCAATCTATCACTCCCAAAAGCCCCCTTTAATAACATTTCCAGAAGAAATGTTACAAATAAAAGTTGTAGCTTTGCATGTGTGTAGTCCACGTTTAAAAAGAAAAACATAATTGGAGTCGTTTTAGAGAAAATAGTAGAAAACTGAAAAATACTTCCAAATAAAAACACACTTCCGGTCATCCGATTTTTTTTTTTTTTCAAACTCGGAATTATTTCAACAACATATATAATTTTAATTAACATTATTTAGATAATAGAATTGTCTAATAAACTGAAATTAGCACTTTAGAGGAAACCGTAACCCCACGGCTCCCCCCAAAAATTACCCTTAAATGAATTTTTCCTGGAAGAAATGTTTCAAATAAAAGTTGTAGCTCTTTGTATGTGTAGTTGATGTAACAAAGTTTCAAGAAAATCGTTTTTGAGCAATTTTTGAGTACAAAAACCAACTCCAACTGGACCGAAAAACCGGACCACTCCGGTTGAGGAATTTTGACAGATAATCGTACTGTCAGATCATATGGTTATACTTAAACGGAATATCAAGTTTCAACTTTCTACGATTTTTCGTTTTTGAGCTATTGCTGTTCACATACACACTGACGTACAGACCATTTGCTAAAAACCACTTTTTTGTACTCAGAGGACGTCAAAACGGATATTTCCAGTGAAAACTCGATATCGAAAATGATTACACTACTTCCTCTTACCTACGAGAGTAAGAGAAAGTAAAAAAATTGACAGGCATACACAGCGTGGACAAAAGGTCGTCGACTGATTTATTCTATGAATAAGTTTTTTATACCACGTAGTTTGATAGTTTACAGATCATTTTTCTTTTTTCTTTTTTGTATTAATTTGGTGAGAGAGTACGAGTAGCTGTGGTGTGTAATGCCTTGTTCTTGTCTGTTTCTTTCTTTGTTTTTTTGGCTTTTTGCTCTTGGTCTGTATTTTTCTTTTGATGGTTTTTGGTATTTTCTTGAATTGTCCTATGTTTCTTGATATTTTTCTTATGTTGTATATTATTATGTATAGTATATCTTATTATTTTTCCTTTTATATTATTTTCTGCTCAAATATTATATAATGTATTTTTAAATAAGATTGTTTATAAACACTATTCTTTCTATGTTTAGTTACGTGATTATACTCTGTATAGGCATACGAGAATAAAGTTGGTTTAATTATCTATAAAAAAAAAACACTTTATTTAAAATTAAAAAATAAGGTCAAGATAATTTGATTACAGTATATATATATATATATATATCTCTTTTTATATTATTGTCACAGTGCTATGTTATTCACTAATAGATAAGTTACTCGATATTTTTCAAATGAATGGCTTTTATAGTAACAGATGGGCACCAAGATACGTTTCAGGTACCTACTACATTAATCATAAGTATGAAAGGGAACTAAAACAAAACTTGCACAACCTTTCAAAAGGTTACTCTACTACATTAAAGGGTCGAAATATGATTGTTAAGCTTTTTTGTTTAAGTTTATGCACAAACTTTTTACAACTGAATGAAAAAGTTCGAATGGAATTCCCGTTGTGTGAAAGACAATTTTACTTTTTTTTTTTTTTTTTTTTTCTTTACCCTTGGGAACCTACTAAACATATTTGGACATTGTAAACAAGAATTTGCTCTGTATAAACTTTGCTTTTGGAGTGTATAAACTAAATTTGTTTGGTGCAAGTCTATGTTCTCACATTGTTTTGACAAAAAAAAACATCCTCATGATGGGTGGTGGAACAATGACCGAAATCGGTCGATGACCATGAAAAAACGTAGATTAACACGGAAAATACTTATAATGAATTAGACATTAGTTTGATAGAGATTTTCTAGGCGACTAAAATGACACCCAACATATAACTTAAGACGTTGAACACAAATTGGCTAAGAATTGAAGAAGTTACAGCCTTTTATATACATAATCAATTATATATTATAAAATTTTGAATACAATTAAATAAAATAAAAACAACATTTGCTGGGAAGTTTTTAAATCTCTACGATAAATAATTATGCTCGTAATT
>JAAEAF010013015.1:24026-86120 GCA_011037195.1 Triatoma infestans
ATTAATATGTTATAAGAATGGTTACAGGGCAAAAAAAACCTGTTAGGAGATGCCACCCAATGGAGGTACGCCCTATAGCGTGTTATTAATCATCGGTGTTAAGGTAGAAGAAAGATGGCCAGAGGCGTTTCAGTATTCTGGGAGGAATGGTTGGGATAGTGAGAGAGAGGAAAGCTTATAAATAAGAGAATTGGGATGTTCGTATCTAGAGAATCATGGAATTTCTTTAAGGTTGAATTTTTTTGATGCTGGTTTTAAGATTTGTAAAAGAGTTAAATTCAAATAATGTTTTTATTTTTTTTGTGTTCTCTTCCATGTCATATCGTTCTGTGATCTTGTTGGGTCCGTCTGGCATAATACCTGACAATTATTTCCACGGTGTTACACGGACGGTTCCAGAACGGATGGTAGGTCTGGAGCTGTGGTCTATTTTGAGACCGGACATCATTTGGCAGTATCTCTTGGTGAATGGACAACGGTCTTTCAGACTAAGGTTTATCCTATTCTTTGTTGAGTCTTGGATGAGAGGGTACGTAACACTAACATAAAAAGTGTTTGTATCTGTTCGGACAGCCAGGCTGCGCTGAAGGCGTTGAGTTCATGCGTGTTCACTTCCAGGTAGGTGTTAGAATGTTCTAAAAGACTGGAAGAGCTTTCTTCTCTGAAGGATGTGCTTCTAGCCTGGGTGCCAGGTCACATAGAGATTTTTGGGGATGAGGAGGTGGATAGGTTTGCCAAATTAGGCGCCTCTCTTCCTTTCACTGGTCCCGAGTCTGCTGTTGGCGTTTCTTCCGGCGTCAGGCTTCCAGACATGGACAGCTTCACAGCATTCATCCTTATGGATGAGCTCAGTTGGTTTTCGGCAGTCCAAAATGCTCATCGGGGGTCCGAACAAGACCATTAGTGTGACGTTGCTGTGTTTTTCACGGAGCGCTCTCAGGCATCTGGTTGGATCTCTTACTGGACATTGTGGTTTAAGGAAATATCTTACATAATGGGGCTCATGCCGGATCCATTTTGTAGAGTCTGTGAGACAGAGGAGGAAACACCCATCCATCTTATGACTGATTGCCTGGGTTGTGAGGAAATTAGGTTCAGGACACTTGGTCGGAATAGGATGTCTGTGGAAAAGCTTAGACTATTTCCGCTTAAGGTTATTGTCCGATTTATTTGGACTGCGGGGAATCTTAGATGGATTAGATCCGGGTCTGGATTTTTTGTTCTAGACCCGGTTTGTTGTTGTTTTTCTTGGGGTAGCTATATAGGCCTAGTGAGGCTTTGGATAGCGTAGGATATGGTCCCTCTCCACAGACATATAATAATAATAATCCATGATCTTGTCAAATTTTCGATATAATGTTTTCACCGCAAATGCAAAACATGTTTTTTTTGGAGGGGGAGAACAAAGACCCCCATGGAACAAAGGCCTGGATTTGCTGCTGTACACCATTACGTCAGATCTAGGCCGGAAGCTTGCGCAAAATTAGGTCCCTCCTATCTATTACAAGCCCAGCTCCAGGGCCAGAACGGCTCTCTTTTGACAGTGAACCTCCCTGGCAAATGGCTGCCGCCAGGCCCCAGTTCTCCTCCCTGCTCGCCAACATCGTCCCGACTAGCGTGTCAGGACTGAGTTCGCCCACCCTATTCTCCACGTCAGCTCTAATCTGATCCCAACGAGCATAGCGAAGAAGGTGTGGCAGGCCCTTTCTCCCGGGCAATAGAATCATCGCTCAGTATCCACTTTTCCTCCTATGAAGTTCGAAAAAGAAAAATCCCCGAAACTTCAAACATTGATATCGTTTCTATATCACCATAGGATCCAAACAGGAAGTTATCTGTCAAAATTTCCAACCGAAAGTGGCCCATTTTACGAATTGAATTTTTCAGTTTTTTTTCTTGCGATTTTCACAAAAACGGTTTCTTGGATTTTCATTAAACATTGTTTATCAGCTACACATTTAATGTGCTACAATTTTCATTTGAAATTTTTTTTCTGGAACAATTAATTTAAGAACACACTCCAGATACACTTAACCTTGTAAAACACACTGTTGTTTTACCAAAAAACCTTAGTGACTTGTAAACTCTCTATATTCCTAGCGAAAGGAACCAGAGTTGTTTTAGACGGATTGACCATAGGATCAACCCTTCTATACCATAAATCATAACTTTAAAAGCTTCATGCATGATTTCACCAACAATGGTGAAATGTTATTGGTGTGATGTGATGTGGTAGTGGTATTAGTTTGTGGCATGAGCGGTTTTGTAAAGGGCTTGTGTGTAGAGAAGAGAAATAATAAGAATAATTAAGAAAACACTGGTAGATTGAATTAAATATATTATCTTTAAAGATATTTAAATACTTTTCAATAACACAGTAATATGCTTATTAATATGCTGAAACTAACTACGTTTTAGTTTGTGACTGGCATTGATGCTAAGATAGCGATTCCTGGTGGTACAAGTGTTCTGATTGAATGTCTAATACAGATTGTTCTTGTTTGAAAGCAGAATGCAGTTGAATGTTCTGAAAGAATACCTTCTAATTGTTAGTTCAAATCTTCCCCTGTGAGAAGAAGGGGTAAACAATGCTAACAATGTTCATGAACTCTTCCTGTAACTGTAGTCTTCTACCTGGATGTACCCTTTTGGCCAACGAGCTTGCATTTTTCTCTCACATCATAATTTTCTTCAAATAAAAATAGATATAATTTCTTGCATCCATCACAATGGTGTCATGCCTGCACCTAACCATTGGGGATGATAAAATATATCAACAGGCCTGGGCAGAGAGTACTCGCAAGTCAAGCCTAGTTAGTCTACGACCATGCACCATAGAAGAGGAGGAAATACTCCTTCCTGGGGGCAACCAGTCGTTATTTCTAACGTTTCCCTCAAAATGGACTAGCCATTAAAACAAGCAAAAGTTCTAAGTAGCTACATCGCTCAAGAAACTGTGCAATCTAGCTGATCAACACCAACATTCTACTTTAATCACCAACGTCATCACTCTTTCCCCTCAAATGACTCACTCTTTCCCCTCAAATGACTCACTCTTTCTCTACTCAAAAAAAGTTCGTTAAATATAAATTCTGTTAAGTGCTCTGTTGTGGTTAATGAAAGTTTTGTATACTTCTTCAACACAATATCAATCAGTATTTCTTGTTAATATTAAGCAAAAGCAATCAATCTGTTTAAATTACTTTCGGATATTGCTAGCTATATATTTCCAATTTCTTTCTCCACTCAAATTTTAAGAGTAAAGTAGATCATTAACTAGATTCTTTTCAGTTCCAGTCCTAATAGTTTACTATTATATTCTGAAACATAATATTGTACTGGATTTTTTTATTCATGTGGGTAATCAAACATATACTGAGTGTTAAAGACTTTCTTTTACTTTTAATGTGTATGCTTCGGCATCCTCGGATAAACTGGAAGATCTTCTCTATTAGATGCAGTTTTTTTTCGTTATTTTATAAATTTCTGAACTCTAAGAATGAAGTGGCAGACAATTGAAATATTCATTGACTTTGTTTTGTTTTTTAATCACATTTTAAAATGTGGATTAAGACAAAACAGCAAGAGTGCAAAGTTAGCACAATTCCGTTTATGTAATCAGTGGGTCATTGGTTTTTCAATTAAAAAAAAAAAAATAAGTTAATGACTTAATCAATGAAATTATTTAATGTAAACATGTTTTATAGTAAAATTGATTCCACTGTAAATCACATATTATATCTAATCATCAGAGATATTTTCCTTCATAGCCTGCTTTTCTTTTTTGTGGACATCGACCGAGCATCAATATGTTCTGTCAGAACAGTGTGATAACACAGACTTGCACAGAGCAAATTCAGTTTATACACGCATCATAATCTTTACATAACACCTTTCTATCCCTGTTACCCAATAGTTCTGTACCTGCTGCTCGAAAATAGTGCAGCGTACAGAGATTTTAGGCGTTTTGCGGAAGAAGCATTTAAAAGGAGAATAGAATATGGGTCGATAGGGGCTGATTTGGATTAGATAGTTTGCATGTTGGAATGAAAGTAATTTATTGCGTGAATGTTGCATGAATGCAGGTTTTAGGCTAGCAGTGTGTAGCTGTGACAGTTAGTTTTAGGCTTGTTTTTAAGGTTAGATGTAGGGTTTTCTTGTACCACCCAGGAGTATTGAGTACTGAGGAGAGTCATAGTGTGCATGGTTGAATGAACGAGCTTAGTGTGCAAGGGTGTATATAAATTTTAACTGTATTGGCATGAATGGAAGATAGGTTAGGTTCTATGTCCCCCCCGGGAATATCCAGTACGGGGGGGGGTTGTAGGTTAGGATTAGCTTATTTCCATTGTTTTGGAGCGTCACGCTCAACGTTGGGGGCACCATTCAGGTTAGGGACTTCTATATGGGCGGATATAGAAGGGACCACCCACCTAGTGTGACTTTTTCAATAAATAAAAAAAATTATATCTTGTTGCTTGTGTTGCAGATTAATTTGCAGTATAGAAGGAAGTCTTTTGCCATTAAATTAGTCTTCATTTTATCTATATTATCGAAATATTAATGTGATGTTTCGACCTATAAGGCCAATTACAAGCTGTAAAGGTTTACAAAGAAAATCAATGATTATTTTTCATAAAAGTTAATACTGAAATCCGGACATAAACGAATGCTTACAATTATTGAATTATATATACATTATAGTAATACATATTATATAGAGAGAGAAACACTTCATTGAAATAAACAATACAAGTGGTGCTGGCCAACTATATTGGCTTGCTCGAACACAGCGTACATAATCAGTCAAAGATATTAATTTAAACCGGAAAAGAGGGCACAATATAAAAGTAACAACAGATCCTCCACTTAACATTAGGAAATTGTCAGCATTAAATAACATAAAATGTAGTATATGTAACCCAATAAAATTAATAACGAATTTAGCGTCAGTGAAAAAACATTATGACAACAATGTCTAAGTCAAAATATAGATAATTTGAATAAATATAAACACAAACAGTAAGAAAACAGTAAAATAAAAATAAGACAAAACAGTCTTGGTCGTTAGTTCAGGTAAGAGATTATGCTGGTAAGAGCTAAGCACCGTTATATGTGATGGTGGACTATGCCCAAAGAGTCGATTATAATCAACTCCGCAAGATTGTGGAAGTAAGTGGAATGGATGCCCAGTTTCCTGAAGAAGTCAGCAGTTTCTTTGGGGATTGTTCCCCGAGTTCCAAACCACAATCCTACAACAGCATACTGCCGCTCGCCATATTCTTCGCGGAACTTTTCTTTAAGGAAGGGAATACATTTATCATATATTCCCTTCTTCTTCTGATTCACTTTCTCCGCCTGCTTTGGGTCGTTCGTCTCAAACCTTATCGTAGGGTCAACAATAAGTGCCTCTTTACTCCTTTTCAGGAAAACTACTATGTCAGCATAACGTGTTGACCCATCGGTATCGACGCAGTATGCTTCCTCATGACAAACGTACCCTATTTCTCTCAACTTATCGGAGATCCAGTGTTTCACATTGTGGTGGCGGCGTGTGACTAAAAATGTGCCCGAAATTATGCTGTTCCAAAAAAAAAAAATAATAATAATAATAATAATAATAAAATAAATAAATAAATAAAACATATCAAAAATTAAATCTGTAATAGAATGAGGAATTCAACAATTTATTGGATGGTTTATTTATGTAGGTTATGGTAATTTTATTTATATAAAATCACATGCCGAGCAAAGCTATTATAATTAATACTACTGTGATGTTTATTAAAATTTGGGTCATTAACTTATTTTCTTAAAACTGAAATTGTAACCCAAAAAAAATTGGCTTTTCGTTTAGGATAGTTAAATATTAAAATTCAAAATATTGGAAAGTATTATTTAATTTGTTTTATATTTTTGTGCAATTTACGGAACCAATGGTTCCATCTAGTTTCGATATGTCACTACAACCTTACTAATAATCTAATGTTTTTTTTTTTTTTGCCTTAAAACTACAATTACTTTTTTTTAAGGCGCGTTAACATTTATCCCAGTGCTCTTCCAACCTCCAGAAAATGTTCTTTCGTTACAGACAGAGGTGTCGTAGCTCCTAGGAAGGAAAAGTTTAAAGTCACACTAAAAACTAAAACTTGTACTTCCGAGGGAACAACTCTTCTCTTACAGCAGTAACAGAAAGTAAAAATTTGCGTAAAAAAAAAAAAATGTTAAACAAAATTTTTAAAAAGAAAATAAATAAATAAATAAATTGAAATTTATCTTTTCAGTTGTTGCTCATTATTTCTGTCATTTCTTAAAAGTTTTATAAAGAAATATATAATATTATACATTATATTATAAACTTATTTTCTTTAAACAATATAAATAAAAACATTTTGAAGAAAAGTTATTATTGTGTGTGCCAATCTTCACATAACCTATCCATCAATCAATTTGCTCATATCATTAACTCCTTACGGTTCGCTATATGAGTAAATGCAAAACATTTTTTTTACTACAATATATTTTGATCAATTTTTTTAAAAAAAATAGAAATTGTTTAGCGCCTTTCTCTGACGGAGTTTAATAACTTTCTAGAAGATTTGAATATCCGTTTCGAAATTAATGTTGTCTGCGCGGCAGACACCCAAGGAGCGAGGGCGAACGTACGCCAAGAAGTGAAATACAAAAAAAATAAAATAAATAAAATTAAAATAAAAAGGAGATGCAAAGGAAGAAGCTGCGACTTACCTGGAGAGTGGTGAAGCTGAATGCGCAAGCGGCGAAGCTGCGACGATAGGTGAACGGTCGAGGAAGCTGTGGCGTGTACGTGTATTTGTGTGGGCGTGTGTGTGTGTGGGAAAGAAAGGATCTCAGGTGAAAGGAAGGGAGTGAGAGTGCTCCGTGGAAGCTGATGACGCTGTTGTTGATAACGGCTGATGGTGTTAGAAGAGCCCAGGCGCGGAAGGTGAGTGATTCTCCAGAGGATGGCGAGGAAAGACGCGACTTGTATCTCAAGAAGATAACGAATATTAATTCGTTATCGAAAGGCGCGAATACGGCGAATCAATATAAGGCGAATTTTACACTCACGACTAACTGCTTAGAAAGAAGCGGAAGTACACGTTGCACAGGCGAGAGCTGGACGAAAAGTGAAAAAGGTTTTATAGAAAGGAAGGGTTCTGGAGTGTGGGGAAGTAAACGTTAGGCGCGAACAGGAGAGATAAAAGGCGCCGCCATCCCACCACCGAAGAGGGAGGTAAAAAAGGGTGGGAAGGCGTGGGAAATATGCGGGCGATGAAATTATTTTAAAGGCAAGCGGATTAACGCGTACGCACGCACGGGCGGAGTAGGCGCGTAAGAGAGGCAGGCGTGGGAAAATTACCAAGTTAAAATATCGAGGCAGAGTTAATCCCTCAAAGGGAGCCGACCGAACAAATGTTAAACAAACATTAACATAGATGCAATGTCTCCTATAAGTAGGCGGCTATATCGATGATCTGAGCATCAATTTCATCTTTCAGTCAATCGTATTAAATTAATAATTTTTTTTTTTTTATAAAATAAATATTATTTTTAATTATTATTATATAATTTTTTTATTTTTTTTATTTATATTTTTTCGAATTTTCTCTTTTCTTATTATTTATTATTCTTTAAAAAAACATTTTGAATAATTGAATCATTTGTTTATTTATTGCCATAGAAGTATGTCATTTCAGAGTTTTATTATTTTTTTTTCCGACGCATCGACAGCGCCTCTCACACAGTTATCATCTCAAACTTTGTCTTCAAAAGCTGGGATGGAGTGCCATGGGGAGGCGCTAACAGTGGTTCTTCACTACCTTACGCCATCCAACTCCAGTACCTTCCCTAGTAAGGTAGATGACGCTTCTGGTTTAGAACACAGTTCCAAGCCACTCCCCACTTACGTCATCAAACTGGTCGACGAGAAGTGGTGCAGATAAAACTTTATTAATTAAAAGTCATTTTAAATGGATTTTTCTTAATTGGAAAAATTTTCCAAAGAATTGAAAAAGCTTTTTATGTTAATTACATATTTATCCAAAACTGCCAAAATTGTCATTAAAAATATCTATATATTTACATAATTTACTCTTTCAGCTAATTACATAGTTACTACATTTTAATTGATTTCAATGTTATGTGTATAACTGGATGAACCAAAAACTACAAACAATATTTCGATCACGACGTAACGTTCCCCCACTTTCCTCATAACTCCCCTAAAATTTACGATCTCGCAAAATGTTTCAGACAAAGAGTTAAGTTTTTCTTTTTTTGTTTTTTTGTTTTTTTTATGATGACATAATATCATCATTCCGCTTATGTGCTCTATAACTGACTAAATTGATCCTCACACGTTCATTCATGAATCTAACCTACAACATTCAAAAAAATAAATACAATCACGCTAATAAATACATTCATATCATAAATACTCAAACCTATTGCGACTCATTTATACAAAGTATTATATCATTATTCATAATGTGGGGTAGATTATACGATATTTTTTTTTTTTTTTGTATTTCTATATACTTTAACAAATATGAAAATCTAAAATATATTTACGTATCGCCCATATTGCAATGAGCATCTTCAGATTTGTTTCATCTTGAAAACTAATGGAACTTTTTTTATCTATTGTAAGAATTTAGCTATTAAGTTTGTGTAGATTAATAGAATTCATCTATTAACAAATAGATTATTCTTATGCGGTAGGTGTATATGAAGTATTAATCATTGTTTTATATAAGTTGAAAAAAAAATCAGGTATTTTTTTCATGCTAAAGGTAATAAAATAATACTAATAAATACATTAGCATGTTTAAATGTAATCAATCACAACAGACAAATCTATTATGATTTAAACTACACTAGAATACCGTGACTATAATACATAGATAAAAGGTTAGTGTAAAAAGAGATAAAATATTATATATTAAAAATCGAATATTCTCTCTAGTTTATCTATTCGATAATCGATAAACAAAGGGTTCTTCTGTTTGGTCCAATAAAGACATCAAAATGTAGTCGTTAAAACTTTAATAAATTCTTAGATAGTATTAACTCATGATTATTATTCAAATAAAAGTTATAGCACTTTGTATATATGTGTAGACAATATAAAAAATTTATAAAAAAAAGAAAAGTTTACGTCATTTTCGAAGATATCGCGTAAACTAAATGATCTCTTCAATAAAGGGGTACTTCCGGTTGAGGAAATTGCCAGATTCTCATGATGATCCGCAACTGGAATGTTAAGTTTGAATTTTCAGCGATTTTTCATTTTTGATGCTGTTTATATACTTAAACCGTGTATTTCCTGTAAAAATTCGATATCGAAAAGTTTGACACGATCGCAATACTTTCTCTCACAGCAGTAAGAGAAAATAAAAATTATAAAAAATGTATTGAAATCTCTAAAAAGCCTTAGTCGGGAAATTTAAAAATGGGCCTATAAAGCTGAGTCTCTGTTATACGTTATACATGATAACGTAAATATTCAAATTAACTAACATCATTTTAGTAATATAATATTATAATATGATGTGATATTTAATATGATGAGCTTATCAGTTCGAGTAAACTTTCTAATACTAAGGGATTATCCTAGAATCCATTTCTCACTAGATTGCTTACATAAAATGACAGAAAGTTAATGTATTCATGAATCCTAGCGAGAAATATATTTACATTCTCACATTTTCATTTCTCTAATAAGTACAGATGCTCTTCAATAAAGACATCAACTCCTAAATCAATACTATGAATACCAGAGGGCACTTTGTTCACCAAACAATGGTATTGTCTTATTTTACTTAACTTTTTGCTGTTTCTTTTTTAGATTGAAGAATTCTTTTCACCCACCCTAGTATTGTTGAAAAATAAAAGATGAGTCCACGAGATAAAACTAATATATAAAAGTATTTCTTTATTTTTCCAACGATTCAGCTCAAAGAATCTTATCTTATCTTTATCTTATTCCTTTCAATTTCGAAGTGAAAAAAACAATTGTAGATTTCAATATTGAAGTTGTCCACTTTCAATCAGTAATGCTAGAAAAAGTCAAAGTTCACTGAATTATACAAAATTATTACTTAAATATTTATATTTATTTAGCTATATAACTTGGAATAAATTTATTTAATTTAAATATTAATTTGCATTCCGTACTTTTTTGTAAGGTGTATAACTTTAACTTTAATATTAATGATGATCTCCTTTGACACTGGCTTTGCATGAGCTGTTCCTATAACAACATAATACAGTTGTGTCGAATATTCAACAAACACAAGGTTTCTAAGAATTATGCATATTTGCTAATTTCAATTAATTTCTAATCTAATCGCTATTTCATAAAACTCCAAGGCTCAAGCACATCCTTGGCTTGTGTGATGGATGCAAGAAATATAAAAATATATTTAATTTAAATAAAAAAAAAAAAACAGGCAGAAGAAGTACAGTTACAGGGAGAGTTATGAACCTTGATAGCATTGTCTGCCTCTTCTCCTCACAGGGGAAGATTTGAAATAACAATTTAGAAGAGATTCCTTCAAGATAGTCTGTTGTAGACACCGAAGCAGAACACTTCAGGAATCGCTATCTTAGAATCAGTGCAGTTCCATAATATATTAATAAGTTTATAATATCTTTGCAAATAACTTGTAGTTTTATTTTATTAGAATATATTTATTGTTAGCAGTGGTGACTACCTTCTTATTTCTGATACTTCTCTCTTAAATATATATACTTATAAGCCCTTTTATAAAACCGCTCAAGCTACTACAACATCACATCACACCAAATATATTTCACTTAACAATAATCTAAAGTTGGGAACTGTTTTTGAATTTATTGATAATGTTCTATCATAATTACCGTTCTGCAAAAGAGGATGGATAATATATATATATTATATATTATAATGTATTGATACACTGTTGGAAACTCAGATATTCAAACTTAGAAGCGTATGGTATTCACGGTAAAACTTCTGCTATGGATTCGCATTTATTTAATCGGTAAGACCCAAAGAGTTGAGCTAAAATCTGTTATGTCTCTCGCTTTTTCCGTTTTCTCAAGGATTCCTCAGGGTTCCCACCTGAGACCTCTTTTGTTTAATTTATTTTTTAATGACATAAAACTCAATCTTCATGATGTCCTTTTTTTTTCTCTTTTTTTTTTTGTTAATCCAAAATTATTTTTGTATTATCTCGTCGTCCCAAGAATGTTGTATCTTATTTGTTTTTATATAGTTTGTGTGTGTTTGTTTTATAGTTTACATTGTGAAAAGTTTTGGTGTTGTTTATATATTTTTAAGTTCAAACTTGTAAACAGGATCACTGAATCGTCTTTTGAATTAAAAATAAAAATAAAATATGACAGTAGTCCGTTAAAACATTCACAGATAATATTACATCTCTCACTCTACCATAACAAGTTGAAACAACTGTTACAAGAAGGTTCCTCCAAGACAAGTCGACAATATCATGAAACTCATCACCTTCTATTATTCAAACTATCCTTTTACGACATTTCACTTCAACTTAAGCTCCGACCCCATTCCATCACTTCAAGTAAAAGATGAAAAGTTACAACGGTATACCGTGTCATATAAAAGAAAAACTTTCAACCACCAAATATGACTTGTTGGTTGCATTTGAGTAGTTACTCGCAAATATAAAAGCAAAGGTATAAATTACATTACCGAAGATGCTAAAAGAGGCGGGGAATTAAGCAAGACGCCTCTGAGAGCTATAAAATTCGGTATCACAAGGAACCGGGAGAAGAAAAGAGTGAGAGAATAAGAGAGCTAAAGACCTAATACCGAAATAATTTTTTTCGTCCTCAGAGACTTCAACAAATAACATTTTTTTAAATTTCAAATTTTACTCAGTTTTATCAAACATGGGCAAGATGAAAAGTTCGTCGGAGTGTAGTGAAAATGAGTTTTTTATCTTAAATAAATGCATTTATTTCTCAATCTAGTGTAGTGGAATCGTTTATTGTGATTCCTGAGGTATGTAGTAGATGTCTTGAAGAGGGCGGAAGTTAGTTTAGAGATTTTTGGAAGTTAGTGCTCGAATTATTAACACGGAATTTATAAAAATAGACTGTATTTGTACAATAATTTAAACGTGAGTAATGGTAACTATTAACAAGAAATACTTAGAAATAAATAGGAGATAAATAACTAATAATTTAGAATGATTAAAATAAATGAACTAAGATGCACAACTAAGGAAATAAGTATAAATAAAAACTGTATAGGGACGCGGAAATTGCTGCTCGTATAATAATCTTGAAGACGTACTGAAGTATAATCATATAATCATCCCCTCTTCCAATGGGGCGAAGTTTATATATTAGTGTTAGCAACACTCACACCAAGACATCTGTCCTAGTGTGCGACCTTGGTTATTTCGGTGACCAGTGATTTAGGTCAGTGGCCAGCCTTAGCGGTTGCTTGCTTTGATGTAAAGTATTGACCCATGGTTTTGTTTGTTTGGCCGCGGCCTTGTCTTGAAGACAGCAGCTGGCTAGGCCACTAGTTATAAATTATTCTTTCTTTGTTATGTGTTGTGAAGGTTTCACATTGCTATGACCCTGCCATGTCATTACACTAGTCTCCCTTTAATTCAATACACTTTGTCCAACGTTTCTCCATGAAGTTGCAATTCTGGAGGATCTTCAAATATCCATTTACCGCTGCTATCATCTCTTCATTTAATCTAAAACGTTTTCCAGCCATAAATTTCTTAAGGTCGGCGAATAGATGAAAGTCAGAGGGACACAAATCTGGCAAATAGGGAGGATGTTCCAACAATTCATACTTCAAATCCCTCAATTTTCCCATTGCCAAAGCTCCTGTATTTAAACTACAGCCATTTAGAGTTTGTCAGATGCGCAATACTTAGTTCTATACTGAAGATAAGAATTATAATATTTCTAACATAACTGGCACTTTCTCTATCAAACTTGCGGTTTTGTAAATTCAATTACACTATATTTTTAAGTTCAAACTTGTAAACTGCACCACCGAATCGTCTTTTGAATTGAAAATAATAATAAAATATTCAAATATAGTCGTCTCTTAAAATACTTGCAGATAACATTACATCTCTCACCCTACCGTAACAAGTTCAAACAACTATTACAAGAAGGTTGCTCCAAGAGAAGTCGACAACAATCATGACACACATCACCTTCTATTATTCAAACTATTCTTTAATTATGAAGTTAAATTTACACAATTCTAAAATAAATTTAATTGTGGGAACATAATATATGGTTCTCTAGGTGTTAGGAAAAACAAAACTATGGCGCAACAATCCGTAAAGGGCCAAGGCTTGCCAGACGGCGATATATTGGGAGACGTATGGTAAGCACGCCGCAGTTCCTTCGCCGTTTAGTTCTGACCTTCGCTACCTAGGTGCGCTCTCAATTGTAAATTCTCACGATACAGAGTTAACACTGACTTTACCCTCTCGTGAATCGAACCCTGAATTCTAGCATGAAAAACGAGTGCGCTAGCAACTACACCAAAGCGTAGTTAGAACTACCCCCGAAACATTTCAGTTAAAAAATTCTAATAATTATTTCTTCATTAAAACTGGAAATGGAAAAATATAAAAATAAAAAAAGAAAGAAAGAAAATAACCTACAAGAAAACTCTGCCTTAGGAAAAGTAATTAAAAACAAAACAAAAAAAATGGGATGAAACACTCACACCGCCTTTCATCCTAGTGCTATTTACATAGTTATAATTGACAAATTTTTTTCCACATTTATTATTTTTATTAAATATAAACCGACTTTTTTTTAAAGGCCAGGAGCTCTCCAGTTTCCCGGAAATTTTCTAAAATGAATTTTCTTAAAAAAAAACAAAAAAGTTTCAAAACAAAAGTGATAGATCTCTTTAAGTATAGTTATTATACCAAGTTTAGTGAAACACGTTTGATGTCTTTATGGAGAAAATCGCTGAAAACTGTCTGTAACGACAAATTTTCGGTTCACAATCGGTCAACCGATTTACTTCAAAATTGAAATTATTACTATTATTCATAATAGTATTAAACTGAAAAGGCTCTTTCAGTTAACAGCTCTTTGGATGACGTATGGATTGCCCAAAATTCTGGCACTTTGAAAACGAAAATAAACTTTTTAGTTATCTCTGAAATGTGTTTGGTGATGTGTTGGATGTTTATAGTAGAACAAGCGGTTTTGTAAAAGGGCTTGTAAGTATATATGTTTAAGAGTGAAGTATTAGAAATAAGAAAGTAGTCACCACTGCTAACAATAAATATATTCTATTAAAATAATAACTACAAGTTATTTGCAAAGAATGTATAAACTTAATAATATATTGTGGAACTGCTACTGATTTTTTAGAGAACGATTCCTGAAGCAATTGTCCTGGCTTTGAAAGCAGAATGCAGATTGTCTTGAAGGAATGCCCTCTCTAGCAGGAATTTTCTTTTACAAAAGAGTTTGCCTAACGGGTTCTTGTGCCTTTGTTTCTTTAATAGCAATGACCCCAAATTACAGTACCTAACTCTTTTCACTGCACTAAGATACATTTAAAATATTAACAAAATTAATTTTTCAAACTATTATTTTTGCCATTTCGTTCTTCCAACTACATCTCCTTCAATAACAACTTGTTGAGCCACTATATGGAATCTGTCATCACCTCTTCATTTAATCTGTACTATAAACATATTTCTACTCTGGGCTTAGGTGAGCCTTATATAAGATACAATTACTACCTTCATGCGATCAGGTTGATCTCGCAATTACGCCTGATGAGTAAGAAGCATGTTAGGTTATCTCTAAATGGTTTGTTTTATAAGTTCAAATTCCCAGGATTTTTGTCCCCTTTGTAAACAGCCAAGAAAGCGGACGATATCCCTGCACTTCATAGTCAGTTGCCCAATACTAAAGTACATGTAGGAAGAATTATATTGTAAATTATTTAAACGATTCTGATGTTCAGTCAGATAAAACTACAGTCACTACTTTCAATTAATTCCATCTCACAATTAAAAAATATTTATTTTTTTGCAATAAGTTCTCTAAAAAATGAGTTCTTTTATGTTGAACGATTAATACTCATTTTACTAAACTACCAATAAATATATATTCTATATTTATATACCTTTGTATAGTATCTGTTTTCCTTGTTTTCATTATTTCTCTAAATTTCTTTTTTGTTTTTTTTAGGATATTTTCTGTTCTGTTTGAAATTTTTTTGGGTAATGCCCGTTCTTATTACCATTAGAAAGATATTATAGAGATTTTTTTAATTTCATTTATATTTGTAAAAGTGAAACTTTTTATTTTATTTTTAAAATGTTTTTCTTTTTATTTTGACTTTATTTTTTCTAATTTTCTGAATTTACTTTGAATTATCTACAGTCCTAATATATTGTATTGTATTTACAACAACTCCTGCTGCAATCTGTATGATTGTAAGCAAATAAATAAATAAAACTCTTATTCATAACAGTACTAAACTGAAATGGCACTTTAGAGGAAAGCTTCACTAGGGGAAAGTTTCACTCATTTCCCAAAACTCCCTTTCAATGAATTTTCTTTGAAATTTTTTTTTAAATCAAAGTCATAGACCTACATGTATTTAGTGTATGTATAAAGTTTAAAAACAAATCGTTGGGACTGTTTTAGGAAAAAAAAATGGCAAAAAAAAAAAAACGAAAAAGTCCATTCAATACTGGGATTTGGTATTTCTGGTTAATTGATTTTTGACCAAAATCTATTTTAATACAGTGTAAATGGTGGAGGCAAATATAACAATCCTTTTACCAATCCATTCCCTCAACGGGGATGTCTAAAAAAATTTTAATGTTTAATATTTTGTATGGGATAAATAATAATTTTTCAAAATTTAATCCTGCACAAAGGATGCCAAAATGTAATGGTGAAATATAATAATTTTCATAGAAAGCTTTTCTCCCCCCCCCCATCCCCCATAATAAAAAATATCGCTCTTTCCAATAATCCTCATCGAGATATTATATTTTTTAATATTCATGTGACATATTATTTTGGTTGTTGTCTCTGTGTTAAATGATGGATGATATCTCAAAAAAAATATATATATCCAGTATATTGTGTGTGACAGGTAAGAGAGAAACTCTTTTGTCATTTCTACTTTTTCAATTTAAAAGGTGAGCAGTAGGAAATAACTAACGAACAGGGTCCACCACCGAGTCCAGAAAGAGGGTAAGGTTGACGTTCCTAGCCCTGGAGGCTGGTGGTAGAAGGGGATGACCCTATACGGGCTACCACGTTCGTTCGAAGGGTGAATAGGTAGGGTAAAGGACGACAGGGTCAACCACGCCGTCTGCAAAAGGAGGAAGATGGAGGGGTAGATTAATAATAAATAACGCAATACAAACACTATTTCATTGTGACACTATTTCACGACATTTTTTTCTACCACATTCAGAAAGGTGAAAGCTAAAATAATTGGGACAGCGTGCTTGTATGTATACCACAAAGTATATACCACAAAGGTAGTCTTCTTCTTCTTCTTCTTCTTCTTCTTTGTTGGCTTTACGGCCCATTATTGAGCCTTAGCCTCCTCACAAAGGTAGGCTAAGAGGGGGAACAAAATAAGAATGAACGCCTTACACTTATAATGTGACTAAGCGCAATCGCCAGCAGTAAGAGAACAGATGTAATACATTTATTTATGCAGTGTAAATAGACATTATTGCACTTTTAATAACTATCTTCAAAATCTTACACCCTAACAATGCTATTATTAGTTTTTATGGAACTCTCACAGCCTTCTGTGAGGCTATTGTGATAGAAACTAAATTCACAAAACTGAATGTTCATCCATTTTGCAATAGTTCTAATGTAGTTGCTGTTTGAAGATTTTCAGTTTGTTCTTATAGGAGTGCCTTGCATATGTGATTGGCTAGTCATTCTCATTCTTTATACTAGACTGAGAGAGCGAATTAGCTTTTCATCCTAGGCGACCCCAGTGGGTCAATTATGGCACTAACTGTTTAAAGCATTCTCTGTTAATTAGGTTTAGAGGAGTTGAGTCTGTGACTCTGTACAGTCTACATGTCTTATGATTACTCTGCTATTTTTATTAAATTTGAAAGTGTTATTGTAAACTATATGTGGTAAATCTGGTATTATTATAAAGTGTTAAATCTAGAGAATTACTTTCTAGTAACAGTTTTAAGTAGCTTTGCTTCTGGAAGGAAATATTACGTGAGAAAAAGAATAAAATTGAACGTTTTAGTGGATTTTTGTTAGTCAGGTATGTTAGCTGCTAGTTGGTAGTGGGGACGCTGATAACATGGCCAGTGGGGGTAGCGATCTTGTTAGTAAGCTGTTTAATAAGATTGAATCTGTTCATGATGATTTGCGATCTGTTAAAACAGATCTTGTTAATATTAACTTAAAATTAGATACGTACAAATTAGAAAATGAGCGAATCAAAAAAGAGAATAAAGTATTAAAGCAGAAAATTAAGTTGATTAATCAATCTGTTCAGGACGGCATTCAATACACAAGATATAATGGTGTAATAATATATAATGTTCCCTTTTCCCCTGAGGAAAATATTATTAAACATTTTGAAAAGATATGTCTTGTAATGGACCTACCATTTATTGAAGATAAAATTTTTGATTGCTACCGACTAAGTTAGAAAAATAGTATAAATAAAAATGCTAATTTTCCACCACCTATTGTTTTTAAATTCACGTCAAACCTTTACAAAAGAGAGCTCTTAAAAAGGAAAAAACTATTCAAGAACAATTTAAAAACCGATTTATTTGGACACACTGATATAATGAACTTATGTCCCCTTTAATGCTCGAATATTCAAGGCAACAAAATCTTATCAAAACCCAACAAAAAAATTAAGTTTGTGTGGTTCAACAATAATTTCGTTAAAACACGTCTTTCGGAAAATGAGGCAATCTTAACAATTAAAAATTTGGCTGAATTGGATGGACTGTTCAGAGAAGCAACTAATACTATAACAACTGATGATGATGTTGTGGATTGTGGTGACCTCGACTCTGATGTATCTTCAAAATCTGAAATTTCTACCAAAGGAAGTAAGAAGAGGAAATTTACTGGGCGTCACGGGTCATTAGATCCTTTTTTAAAACCAGACAGCCGGAAACTTACTCAGAAATAGAAGATTCTAAGAAAAAAAATCTCTAGTATTAATTTAGGTAATTTGCATAACTCTGGGGTTTTCATTTTCAGGCTAATAAAAATTTTAATATTGCTTTTTGGAATGTTAACGGGATTAATTCTTTATTTAAATTAAATTTTGAAGAAATTAATATTTTAATAGAGAATGATATTATTTGTTTATATGAAACATGGGATTATAATAATAAATTTATCAAACCAAGCTTTCTAAGTAAATATACTTTGTTTACGAGTGATGCGGTTAAAGTTTATTCTCGTAGCAGGGCTAGTGGCGGCCTAATGCTGCTTATTAAATCAAAATATGAAAGTTCTGTAAATATTATCAATAAATCGGCTTACTGGTTATTTATTTCACTTAAAATAGATTGCCGCCAATTTATTATTGGAATAATTTACTTTAAACCTGATATTGATGATACGAAGAGTGTAGAAATAAATCTTTTATGTAAAGATATCTCTAAGGCAGAGACTTCTCATTACAATATGTATTTTAGAAATATAAGTACCCTAGGATTGGGAGAAGAGTATTTAATGTATATACATATAAATAAACTTAGAATATTTTGTCAGTTGCGGTTAATGGGAAAGAAGGTTAATAGGCTTTTTTATAATGGGACAGCTTTATAAGTTCTCTCCAGAGTCGATTTGCCCATTGTGTAATTTGGGTAGTTTGGATAGCTTAGAACATTTTGTTTTAGAATGTAAATTATTTTAATAATCTCCGGAAGCTCCATATTTCAGAATATGTTAGTGACATCTTAGATGTGAATTTAATATTTTGTAATTTGTGGGTACCAAAGTCAGTTTCTAAAATCAATAAAATTTTCTATTATATTTCTAAGGCTCTCAAATTAAGAAATGTCGTGTTAAATCTTCCCTAGAGGCATATCACTGTTTATTTATATTTTTCATACATGCTGAAAGTGTGACAGCTTGTTAATTTTATTTCATTACTTTTTGGTTTTTTATTTTTCATTCTTAAGGGTAAATGTTTCTTTTCCTTTTGTTTTTGAATTTGGTTAAACTTGACATTTGTAAAATTTTCTTTTTGTTTTTTGAAGTATGATGTTATTTTATTATGTATATATTTTATAATGTACTACTCAACTCTTGCTAAAAAATTATATTTTATGAGCAATAAAAAAAAAAAAAAATAGGTTTAGAGTCTGGAGCGAGTTTCCCTGTAAACCCGCAACTAAATAGCACAGGTAAAAATTCCAACTTTTGATTAATGGACTTTACAATCTGGATTTCCTGTTTCCATTTTAAATTTTATCCAGTTGTTAATTGACTTTTCTAGTTGATTAATGAGGATGCAAATCACACGTAATTATAATAGCATTATCTCTCTCTCTCTCATAGACACACATACATCCCAGTCGCCCACCACACAGTGGAAACTAAATTATCTATGTTCTGAAAATGATTTTAAAGAAATACAAAACAGAAATACTTTAGAATGTCCCTGTATTGGCAGCTAATCTGTTACCAGAACAAACACTGATTGGAGAATTTAAAATTCATTTCCTTGATAACTTGATTTGTAGATTAAGTTGATTAATTTCAAAGATTTTTTTTTCCTTGTTGTTCTTTTCAATTTCATGATGATCGACTTCATCAGGATGTCTGGATAAACTATGCAAAATCTTCGACTAACACAATGTAAAATCAAGGAATGCATTTTCAGTTAAAGATTTTGCATTATGCTGGGCCAATGATTTTGCATAGTTTGATTTCCTGATTTTGGCAAGTCTAATGTCTCTGATGCTTTCCAGCCCTGCGGAAACAACCACAACAACAACTAATGTCTAATTCTATTGATTATGGAAGCTCTTATCCTCATTTGCATATCTCTGTTGCCATTTTTCTATGACATTTCTTTTTATCCAGACCTTAAAAATCAAATGGCCGAATAACAAGTAAATCCACAGTTTCATTATCGGAAATATTGTAATGAACTTTGCAACTAACCAAAAATAATTCTTCTTACGTTACTTTTTCATGTACAAGAGCTTAGGCAATGTTAATTATAAAATGTTTAACTGATGCTAATAAAGGCTGATTAGCTGATTAGCAGATAAAGGGTGATATCTGTAGCAGTCAACTACAAGAGTAGAACACCATAGACCAATTCGGATGTGCAAGCGGTAGAATAGATAGAATTATATATATATATATATACATATTATTAATGGGATCATATTACTACAATCATTCATATTCGATCATTGATATTGGGCACATACGACTTAATCATTTAAGGTGGAGCCGTCGGTAAACAGTGGATATCTAAAAAGTAATCGTTCATAAAAATCATCTAAAAAATACATTATTTACTACTGATTGCGGAAAATCAGAATATTTTTGTAAGAATCTAACATTTGGCTGGTTTTCAAAAATGATTTCTTGATCTATCTGAGGTATATTTTTTTTATATATATATTGTGACGTAAAGTCATGGCATAGTTAAGTATTAGTATTCAGTATAATAAAATTATAATATTAAAGTAGCGCCGGTGAGCTGGGTATTAGTGATACTGCAGAGGAATGGAGAGGACAAGAGATGGCTCAACTGTGGCTGTAGAGAAGAAGCAGTAGAGTGGGCCTAGAGAGCGCCTTTATCTGTTTGATGGCGAGATTGAGCACGAGAGACCGCTAGTATTGAGATAAAACTATTATATAAATCAGACAAAGGAGACTGTAATAGCACCCATCCACAGCAAAGAGAATGCAACCACAGCAGAGAGAAGAGAGGCCCTCTCTCTGGTTATCAGAGACTACTCTCTGACTTAGGCAGGCTAGAGTGGGAGAACCTGTGTATATAAGCCAGTGGGAATCTATCTAAGGGGATCTATCATATACAACCATACTACTGTACACTAGTCATCGCATTGTGTCATATCTGTAATCTCACCATTCATTCTATCATTTTCATTATAAAGTCCAGTGCAGTTAGTGTAAACTTAGCTACATTATATTTAGTGCCAGCATATCTGGTTCATTTAATCAAACTTAATTTCTCTCTTCAACAACCCTATTATAAGCCGAAAAGAAGGGAATCGTCCAGCCAACTGAAGGGGCTCTCCGCTTCACGCAAATCAGCCTACGAGGAGAAAAAGTACTCTGTGTTGTACGTCCAAGGTATCTCCTGCCTCCTCTGTTAGTCTCTCTATCTACAGTGCGACAAACTTTCTAAATAAACTATTAACCGAATGTTTAGTAAATAAAAAATAATATTAGCTATAAATCTGTTAAGGTAAACCCAGTTTTAAATGTCCTGTGTGTTTGTGTTTCTATTAAAACCGGAAGGCCAGGAACATAGTTTTGTTTCATAATATAATGAATATGAGAAGGAGAGAATTGGATTTGAATGATAAATAAACTGTGTAACCAAGTACGTGCATAAGGCGCTGCAGGGCCCGAGAATTAAGGAGTGGGGCGAAAGGCGAGTGAGAGTCTGACCGTCTCCCACTCCAGTAGTGGAGTATGATGAGCTCAAGTGGCCACAACTATCGTAAAAGCTCACTAAAACCTTTGCCGGCGAAATTGTGAAACAGTTTTCCGTTTTCCGTTATACAAGGCCTTTTCGGACATTTAATAACTTTCCGAGTTTCGTATTTCTCTCTTTGTGTATATATATCTGTATGTATATTTTATCATATAATATTTTCTTTTGTAAAGGTATACCTTCCTTATTATTTTTATTATCTTTTGGATTGGAAAATATATGTATTATCGAACTTGCATGTACAGTTTTCATTGCCTGAATGAAGAAAAGCTTGTTTTTACTGGTACGTAGTTTCTTTATCTTTCGCTTTATCTTTTCTGAGTTTTAATAATTTTTATTATTTGATTTTGTTTTATTTAAATCACTGGCTGAAAAGCCTGGCGCCCAACTATCTGAATATCTGAGAAATTTTCAAAATAACCGGAATCTGGTTATAACTGGAAATAATGTTAGACAATGTATAATGAGAAAGTAACACAAACTGCCAGGACTTTGCACAAATATAGAAACTGGTAACGAGCGATTTAGAGAGAATGAAGTAGATGGTTGCTGACGCGTTATAACTGCTGTATAAACTGTCCCCTGTAGGGCTAGCGCTGCTGTATATAAACAGAGTCTTCCACTCTGGTCTGGCCTAAGTAGCGAGTGAGACTCTCAATTTTTGTGTGACTCTCACTCTCCGCTCTAGATCCTTCTCTTCGGTTCCTATTACAATAATCAAACTTTGCTTTTATTATTTGTTGCTTAGTAAATACATATAGTAATACGGATCTCATTGAATTTCTTGCTTGTAAGTAAGGAATAGTTTGTTTAATAAAATTTATTTGTGAACAGCATAATCCTCTCTCTCTATTAACTGTTCTAGTCCAGCATTAACCCTTCCCCCTCTTCACCTAATAGCTTCCATCTTTCCCTGCATTAAGTAAACACTTAACGTTACAATATATCAAAGAATTCAAATGAATAACTTCTATGAAATTAACTGACATCATGGATGAGTTATTATGTTTCTAATAACGCATATCTTTAATACTGAATGTACAAATTTGTATTTACATAATTTTTCTATTTCTTCTCATCCGTAAAGGTTATAAACACTCAAACTCAAAACCCTCATTAATTTGTTAATTACCAATAACACTTTAAATAATCACATGATAATATGACATAATTTTAATTTCATTTTTTTTTTTCATTTTTCCAGAAAGGAAGTTAAGAAAAATGAGGAACAATACTGAAGGTACAGTCCAACCAAAAAGCTCTTCAACCACAAATACTGGAGGTAGTGATAATGGTAGTGGTATATCTGAATTAATGATACCATTATATATGCTAATATTTATTTTAGCAGTTGTTGGTAATTCATTAGTATTAGCTACATTAGCTAGAAATAGAAGAATGCGTACGGTTACAAATGTTTATCTATTTAATTTGGTGAGTAATACAGATTAAATTGTTTCATTTTTTTTTTTTTTTTTTTTTAATAACTTGTATATAATAATGAGGAGTCTACTTTGGCTTGAATTATGGTAAACTAAAATAATATTGATAATTTTTTTTTTGTGTGAAAATTTTTACTATTTTTTCCGTCAATTTATAACGAAAACTGTATATTTATGCTTCCTCGGATATAATTACAACAGAATAGAATATATTTATTTATGCGAATAAAGTAATACAAATACTTGTAACAGGGAGTCGGAATTAATTCAATATACAAGTTAAACAATATTACATTTTAAATACATAAAAAAGAAAAGAAAATCTACGACCACTCTACAAGAAAAATAAATAAATAAAGTAAAAAATAATTCTATAAGTTCAAAACCAATACATGTTGATTTATACCTCTGATTGGCTATAAGACCAAAAATTATATATAAGTCTCAGTCTTAGACAAGAACCGATAAATTAAAATAAAATACTTGCTTTTCTCCCACTCTTGCGACAAAGACTGGATAATACAACATAAGAAAAAGTAAGTCATAAAATGAAAACATAAAGAACGGAATTCTAGTGATATCAATACTTGTTATGGCCCTCTTACTACAACATATGTTAATGAAGTATAATTAGTTAATTTTTATCATCTTATTAGATTAATACAACTGTTACAAAATGAAAAAAATACTATTTACTTTATGAGTATCAGTAGGATATAATTAAATAAATTAATATTAATAATTATAAATTTTTTAAAGGTGCGTCAAAGGCAATGCTCCACAACCGGTGTGTCGTATGCTAATGCTATGTGTGCCGCTGCGCCCATAAGATAATAGTAGTTACAACGCAGTGGTGGCCAGCCACAGGACGCATATGGTCCATCGTATATAATAAATAAATATTACAATGGTGAATAAATTTGACCACAATTATTTATTTAATTAATATACGAAACAATACGATTGGATACGAAATACTTTTGCAACCAATGCTATAAATTCTGCAGATACACTAGCTCTGCAAATTCCAGAAGAAGTTTATTGAATTGAATAACGATGAGAACGCTAAAACTTCACTTTGCCGAAATTCCATTAGATGCTTTTCTGGATTTCGGTTAGGAAAAAATATCCTGTGGATTTTAGACCACTCTATTTCAATTCTATTTCCACTTTTCAACGACATATTTATGTGAACAAAGTTTTTCATAACACTAGTGTTAACTAAAAATGATTAACGGTCATGCTTAAAAGGTCTTGATCAGGAACTTCGGAATGTACTTTCAAAATATCGAGCCGAATATATGCTAACCACCTTATAAAAAACAACCACGAACCACAAAGTATAGAAAAAACAATGCTCCTATTACACCAAGGCACAAAAAGAAGACGAATGGACATTCTAGAAAAAATACAAATATACAAACACAAGACTCACAATATCCACAAAAACATAATGAACGACCAAATACACTATAACTCAGACACACTCTTTAAGGTCATTCCCTACACCTAACTATATTACAAACAAAACACCAACTAGTATAAAGACACCTATGCATATATTATATATATATATATATATACAGGGTGTCCCAAGGTATATGGATAACGACTTTTTCTCGGAAACTAAGATAGCTAGAAAAAAACTAAAAAATAAGTGTCCCCGTAGCTTTTTGTTAGAAAACCAAATTTAATTTGCAAATTAGTTTTGGTGCTTCCAGAAGCGAGATACAGGCACCAACTTCAATTTTTCAAATGCGGAGGTGTGGTTTTTATTTAAGAAATAAATTCCTTAATTTTTTGTGAGAAAAATTCACTTGAACAGTTTTTTTTCTTTGAGCGATATTTTACAAGTTATGAACGAAAACATGATTCCTATAAGAAATTTCAAAATGATATTATAACGGTTTTTTGATGGAATAAGAAGAAAAGCACTATTTTATTATAAATTTTACTCCTCATTAAGTACAGATCTTGCTCGAACTGGCCCCCACCATTAGTGTTCACCATTAGTGATGTATTCCTTTGGTCGTAAGTTACTATTGGTAGGAAAAAGCAGTGATAGTAACGTCACGGTCGGAGTGGGCTAAAAGTTGGGAGAAAGGGGGCCGGATTCCTGGTTTACGGATGGGTCCAAAATGGCCTGCGGAACTGGAGCCGGGATTTATGGGGTCAAACCGGAGGTACGTATTGCGAGGCCTCTCGGGGGTTACTCCACAGTATTCCAGGCTGAAGTGTATGCAATAAAGATCTGTGCTGAGGAGAACCTGCGTATGGACTCTAGAAATAGAGAGATATGCATCTTCTCGGACAGCCAGGCTGCGCTGAACGCTCTTCGGGCGTTCAGAATCACCTCCCCTTTGGTCAGGGAGTGTAGAGACTCCCTGGAGGCATTAGCCCGGCACAACAAAGTGCGGCTAGTATGGGTGCCGGGGCATAAGGGGATCATGGGAAATGAAATAGCCGACCAACTGGCCAGGGAGGGAGCGAACACTCCCTTCCTCGGACCGGAACCTGCTCTAGGGGTGGCCAAAAGTATGGTAAGAGCGGCTCTGAGAGACTGGACTCGGAGGGAACATAACCGATACTGGAGGCTGAATACTGGAGCGAAACACGGCAATTAATGAGGAGTAAAATTTATAATAAAATGTCTTCTTATTCAATCAAAAATCCGTTATAATATCATTTTGAAATTTCTTATAGGAATCACGTTTTCATTCATAACTTGTAAAATATCGCTCAAATAAAAAAAAAAATCGTTCAAGTAAATTTTTCTTACAAAAAATAGAGGAATCTATTTCTTAAATAAAAACCACACCTCCCTATTTGAAAAAATGCAGTTGGTGCCTGTATCTCACTTTTGGAAGCATCAAAACAAATTTGCAAGAAATTAAATTTGGATTTCTAACAAAAAACTACAGGGACACGTATTTTTTAGTTTTTTCTAGCTATCTTAGTTTTCGAGAAAAAGTCCTTATCCATATACCTTGGGACACCCTATATATATATATGTACCAAACACACACACACACACACACACACACACACACACACACACACATATAATATAAACAAATATAGGTTTATAAAAAACGAAAGATGTACGGTGCATGATGCATGCACCTCTCTTAAAGTCTAACCTATGGAACCAAATTTTCTTCTTCCCCCGATTAAAATAAAGATTATTTGCATGATATATTTTTAAAAACACCTTACAGTGGCCTATAAAAAATACCTTAACAAATGCCACCACATATCTCTCAATATATTCTTAATATAATTTAAACATAAATTAATATCATTAAAAAATAAGCATGATAAATAAAAACGAATACATTTGATTTCCTCTATTATTTAATTTTAATATCATCTCTAATTTGCCGTTTATTGCCAACCTTCTTATATATTAATTGACTTACATATTTTCTTATTATTAACCCTGCTTGTATTTTACATTTATTTATTACTTGTACAAACTTTTTTGACTGTCCATAAACTTTGCATTGCCTTTCTTCAAACTTTATCTATTCTTATTAGTACAGTATACTCCTGAAATAACTTGTCGCCCCCCTCTATTAAAAATGATTTGATAAAACACTGAGCATACATAAAAACATTGTTAAAATTTAGTTCTAAAGTATTATAAAGTTATAAAAGTATTATAAAATTATATTATGTTATAAAGTATTCTTCAGAACATGCTCTTTATTATATCTACACTATTTTCTAATCATAATTTATAATAATTCCATTTTGTCATTAAACACACACACACACACACACACACACACACACACACACATAATAACATAACCTTATAACCTCTTTACATTATACAACCAATAAACCAACAAGTATCGAGTGTAACAGAAACATTACGTTGAAATGAACCCTCTACACGAACTTGGTGAATTTGCCCTAACGATAGATGAAAATCTGAAACCGGTCAGCAACCAAATGAATATGCATACTAAGACGGATAAAATACCAGATGTTATCCAGCATTGTGGATCCATCCACATATTCAACGAATATAAAGTATTTTTGTTCATTGAAACAAGCACAGGTATCACATTAATTATCCTTTTTTTTTTTTTACTTAAGTTATGTATGCATGTAAATGTATCAAATAAATAAAATTATGCAATATTTGTGCATTCTATTTTATATACAGTAACCAGAGTTATATGCTCCACCCACTTTTTTTTTAAACGGCGGGAAATTTCGAAAAAATAGAAAACACGTATTTAATCATTTTTAGTTTAGTTTATTTTCAGTGATTGATCCATTTTTTTATACCCCAACATCCCGAGATACAGCATCCAACTTTTTTTTTTTCAAATGGAACATTATTTTTTTTTTTGCATATTTTTATAGTAATTGAGCCTCTAAAAAAATTAAAACAAAAAAATTTAAAATCGGTTAGGTTTTTCAAAGTTATGGTAATTTAAAATATGAAAAAACAAATTTCAGTTTAATGTCAAAAATTACCTATTTTTCTTTAAAAGAAGCTCTTCAAACTGGGCACCAACAACGGATAGGCAAGCCAAAGCTCTGGACTCCTACCTCTGTTTGTAGCAGCACTTAGGTGGCAAAGTCAACATCTAGGCAGGTAGAGTTATTCGACGTTCCATATCTTCGACTGAAGCCACGGGATTAGGTTACTGTACTTTATTTTTTAGATATCCCCACAAAAAATCGTCCATTGGGGTAAGTCCGGAGTTCGAGGTGGCCATTGGATCGGACCTGAGTTCTAACCCTTTTCGTGGAAATTTCTGTCCAGGTACGTCGAACAACATCGCATTATGTGCCGGGCAACCATCTTGTTGAAAGATACAATCTACCGACGTTTTAGAACATCTTCAAGCAAAAACTGGCAAAATGTCTCTTAAAAAAGTAGGTACCTTTCACCAGTTAAGTTTCCTCTGTAAAAGTATGGGCCGATTAGTTGTTTCCTAAACTCCACACAAACATTTGTAGGAAAAAAACCTATGGGGTGTGGCGAAGGTAACTGTGGATTTTTCTTCTGCCCATATTCTAAAGTTCCAACGATTAAGAAGGCCATGTTGGTAAACTTTGATCATCAGTCCAAAATTGTGCATTTTTGTGTGGGATATCTAAAAATAATGTACAGAACCTTAACCCATGGACTTCAGTCGAAGATATGGAACGTCAAATAACTCTAGCTGCCTAGATGTTGACTTTGCCACCTAAGTGCTGCTACAACAGAGCGTGGGAGTCCAGAGCTTGGCTTGCCTATCCGTTGATAGTGCCAGTTTGAAGAGCTTCTTTTAAAGAAAAAATAGGTAATTTGAATTAAACTGAAATTTTTGTTTTTCATATTTTAAATTACCATACTTTGAAAAACCTAACCGATTTTAAATTTTTTTTTTTAAATTTTTTTAGAGGCTCAATTACTATAAAAATATGCAAAAAAAAATATAATGTTCCATTTGAAAAAAAAAAGTTGGCTGTATCTCGGGATATTGGGGTATAAAAAAATGGATCAATCACTGAAAATAAACTAGACTAAAAATGATTAAATACGTGTTTTCTATTTTCGAAATTTCCCGCCGTTTAAAAAAAAAGTGGGTGGAGCATATAACTCTGGTCACCCTATATATTATATTATATATATATATATATATATATATTATATATATATTTATTTATATATTTACTTTTGGTTTGCCTCGAAATTTGGGGGAAGAACTTTGTTTGAGATTTGGGCAAGAAAAGATTGCAGCGCACTAGCATTTCATAAATGGTGATTTTTCAATAATTAACCTTTCATTATATGCGTTAATAGTGATGATAATAATGGTGGCCATGTATTCCGTCATGTAAAAATTACTTTAATAAAAGTAAGGAGTCCAAAAAAGAACGGAGTTCGTCGATGGGCAAAGCCCATTAAATAATTCAAAAATAAATTAAAATTCTAATGAGATAGGAATGGAATAGTATAGTTTAGTTCAGAAATGGAATAGAATAGTTTATTTATAGAGGAAATAATTATATGAAATCTAAAACAACTTAAAAGAAAATAAACTAAATAATACAGTATTAAATAAACTAATAAACCGTCTATCAGAGGTTATTTGTATAAAACAAAATGTGAATACTTTTTAGTAAATTAATAAAATTATAGAGAAACTGAAGTTTAAATGAAACATTTCACTCTAACGATACCAATAAGCAAATAATTTCCATGACTCTTTGTCAAAAGAAATTAAATTTTTTGGCACAATACACTTTTAATTCAAAATGAACTTACTCACCGTCAAACAAATATATCAATAGCAATGTTCACAGAGCAGCCAGTTAACAATATGGCCAAAAAGTTGTCAATCAAAGACACCCACCCAACTTGGTTTGAGGCACATGCTAACGAGAGAAATACTTCAGTGAAGCAAGGCTGCTCAACGATGTTGAACTGCTAGATGACACAGCGTACCAATCAATCGAGAGACATGAGTTTCACGAGATTTTGATTTGATGATTAAGTAAAAATATCTAATCGTTAAAGGAAATGATTTCAGGTATCTCATGCGAGACTGAAATAGTCAGGATATTATGAAGCCTAAAACGACTTAAATGTATATAACATTATTCAACCATGCAAGTGCTGGGATATTATGCCCAGGGAGTCAACAATAATGCCCTCCACAATCGGAAGCAAGTCATCAAGGCTGATGCCAACACTGCCCAAAAAGGCGGACGTCTCCGTTGGAATGACACCTCTCGAGCCAAACCACAGGCCCTGCACCCTATAGAACCTGTCTCCGAACTGGTCTCTAAATTTTTCTTTGAGGTGGGGAATACACTTCTCATAAATTTGGCTCTTCTCCTCGTGGACCTTCTCCGCTTGACTCGGATCATTACTTTCATATCTGACCGTTGGTTCTAAAACAAAAGCAATGTCGCTGTTTTCCTGGAAGGTCACGATGTCAGCATACCTGACTGAACCGTCCGTATCGATGGTATAAACTTCCTCAAAGCTCGTAAAGCCCCGTTGATGCAGCAAATCCATAATAGCGTGCTTCACTCTGTGATGGCGTCGGGTTATTAGGAGCATGTTATTCGGACGTGTACCAAGCACATGGGCTGGTGTTTCAGGCTCTCTGCCGCATCTGCGTCAGAGGGGTCCAACAGCTCCCGCAGACTGTCCGCCAACTCCAGGTACAGCACGAAGAGGGGCGTAGTTTGTATTGAGCTTTATGATGTTCGTCCATCACATAGAAGCAACCCCATTCCCACTGGTTGATTAAATGAGTTTTGCTTTAAAAAAAACTGTAAACCAAATTTGTTACAATTTAAAATATATAGCTCTTTTTTTTTTCTTTGTAAAAACGTTCCATCTATTTATGACCCAAACCTTTAAAAATTAAGCACTTCAATTACTCAACAGTAGTTTTAATTTATTCTCTCGATTACTCTATTTTTCATTTTGTACCATTTTTCTTAATTGTCTGTCTTAGTTCATTCTTTTTACATAGTCTTTTCATGACCATCATCTATTGTTTAATTTAGCCTTTAGCCTTAAACTGTGCTTCTACCCCCCCGGGTAAAATAACTAAAATGCATCATCATTTGCTTTACTGGATTATAATATAATAGATGACAGCTTCGTCTTCAATTTTGTCTGCAGACCTAATTCTCATATTTCCAACGATGCTGATGCATAAAATTTATCTTTCCTCATCCATTGATCGAACAACAATAAATTAATGTTGCAGTTCTATAAAAATTGATTTCCCTCATGCCATCAACCACCCATCACAAAAATTGTAATAATTTTGATTAAAAACTCAATCATGAAAAAAAATCAATCATGTTCCTTCCTCACCGCCATTTTTATGCCCAGCCAACTAAATATTGTAAAAAAATGTGGGTGCGTTCGCAATGCTGGATAACATATGGTACTTTATCCGTTGTAGCAAACACACACGTGTAACATAGTACACATAGTAACATAACCTTATAACCTCCCCACATATATACAACCAACAAGTAAGAGTGTAACAGAAACGTTGAAATGAACTCTCTACATGAACTTGGTGAATTTGCGACTCTCTACACGAACTTGGTGAATCAGTATGTAAACTGAATTTCCTCTGTGCAAGTCTGTGTTATCACACGGTCTGAAGATGGGCGAACGCCCCGAAACCGGTCGGTGACCACAAAAAGAAGCAGGCTATCACGGAAAATGTCTCTGATGATTGGATGAAAGTGAATTTGCTCTGACGATGGATGAAAATCCGAAACCGGTCAAGAACAAAATCAAATTGGGGATTGCCCCAATGGTACAAAATGAAAAATAGAGTGTAATGACATGGCAAGGTCATAGCAATGACAACATATAACAAAAAGAAAGAATAATTTATAACTAGTGGCCTAGCCGGCCGCTATCTTCAAGACAAGGCCGCGGCCAAACAAACAAAACCAAGGGTCAATACTTTACATCAAAGCAAGCACCGATAAAATTGGCCACTGACCTAAATCGCTAGTCACCGAACTAACCAAGGTTGAAGAAACCTAATCCTCGCCAGGCCGGCGCACTCACAAAGGATGTGCGCCGGGGTCTCCTCTTCTACCTTGCAGAATCGGCATACCGCACTATCCGCAAGTTGTAGGTGGGATCAGACAGTACGTTATCTGTCAAAATTCTTCAACCGGAAGTACTACTTTACTAATTTTTTTTTTTTTTTACTTTATTGCGATTTTCTCAAAAATGGCTCAAACGATCTTCTTCAAACTTGGTATATCAACTACACATACAAACAGCTACAACTTTTATTTGAAACATTTCTCCGGGAAAATTGATTTAAGGGCACTTCTTGGGGATAGGTGGGGGTAGGTTTTTATCTTAACCGCTATTTCAGTTTATTAGACAATTTTGTCATCTAAATAATGTTAATTAGAATTAAATATGTTGTTGAAATTCCGAATCTGAAAAAAAGAAAGATAACCGGAAGTGCGTTTGTTTTAACACTTTACTAAATGATTTTTTTTTCACTTTTTCGCGATTTTCTCAAAAAATTGCTCCGACGATTTTCTTGAAACTTCATATATAAACTAAACATGCAATGATCTACATCTTTTATTTAAAATATTTTTCTGGTAAAATTCATTTAAGGGCACTTTTAAGGGAGAGGTGGGGTTACAGCTTCCTCTAAAGTGCTATCATAGTTGATTATACAATTCTATCATCCAAACAAAATTAATTAGAAATAAATGGATGGCCAAAATTCCAAGTTTTAAGAAAATTAGTAAGCGGAAGTGCGCTTTTACTGAACAGTTTTTTTTTTTCAGTTTTCGACGAATTTCGTTATATTTAGTACACAAACCTTTGTCAATTATAATTTTGAGAATAGGAGTAAGAGAAAGTTGTGTGAGTGTTTCACACCAGATTTTTTTATATTAGGACAAATGAGGCGAATTTGAAGTATGAAGACAAATTGAGAATTTATATACGTATTATAATTATATAATCGTATAAACAGCAGTGAGAGAAACTCGTGTTAGTTAGTATCAAATTCCAGAGTTTTTACTTTGAAAATCTCCGATATATCAATATTCCAATGAATTTGATTTGAGGTTATTTGTTTTTTTTTAATGACGGTGGTTAAATTGTATTTCTATAAGATTAATTAGATGGCTATAGAGAAATACAAAAACAAAACAAAAATGTGTATTTCTATAAACTTGCTGAACTATACACACTATGCAACATGAATATTTTGTGAATTTTAGCAAAGTATAATATTTGTAACAAAATTTAGATAGAAAAGTATTAAATTATTAATATCATTTAATGCTGAACAAACTTCAATATAGCTTGGAGCAGAGGTATAGAGTTTATAGGAGTTTATCACCCATTACTATTGGGCAACTATAAGAAGAAGGGTGACTACAAGAAATATTTGGGTCAAACCTCATTTACAATCAAATAAGTCAGATAAATCCCTTTCCTATTTGCAAAAAGTTTGGTTTTAGTTCTTTAAGGAAAACTTCAATTATATCAGAACAAAATATATTTCTGAGCTTCTTAATAACTTCAGCAGTATTCCTTTTTTGCCTCTAACAATAATGAAAAGGGCCATTTAAAGAGAAATCTAATCTAGCAACAATCCCAGAAATGATCTGTTACAATATATATATTTTTTTTTTTTTTTTTTTTTTTTTTTTTTTTTTTTTTAGCAATGAACCTTTCGGTTATTATGCTCTTCCAATCATTCTAGTAGTTAACTCCACCCTTGATTGGCTCCCTTTCACTGCATTCATACGTCGTACACATTCATTCAATTATCCATTCACAACTGCAATCACACCAATAAATACATACATCCCAATCGTTACATTCACGCCACTTGTTCATTCTAAACTACACTATTCTATATCGGGGAGAGTACTCGATATTCCTCTGGTCCCTTAATTCTAAACCTAAAGTTAAAATATTTTAAAAATTATGTACAAGGTTAAAAATAACTTTAACTTCATAGATTTCTTCAAATCTTGCCATAAAGACCTATATCATTTATAAATTTTATTATCCTGTCCACATTAGCTGGGTCATTTTTCAAAGCCTCGGTTAAGGAGTTTGGAATATTGTTCCGTTGCCTATGTAGTTGGTACGTCTGACATTCAGTGATAATATGCTGGACGGATAATGGGACATTACATGGACTACACATTGGGATAGGATCGCCACACATCAGGTAACCATGGGTCAGCCATGTATGTCCGATCCTCAAACGAGCCACTACTACCTCCTCTCTCCTGATAGATCTACTGGAAGAGTCCCAGGTCTGCACAGTACCTTTAATTGTTCTTAGTTTGTTATTTACAGAAACAGCACTCCACACTTGCTGCCAACTTTGGTACACATGGGTCCTAATATTACTAGCTATGTCGGCAGGCATGCTTCTTTCCACTGTAACTTCCATATTTGCCGCTTCCTTTGCTGCTGCATCAGCAGTAATATTTCCGCAAATTCCAGCGTGGCCAGGTACCCAAATAAATGAGACATTAGCCCCTTCCTTTTTCAAATTGTACATTTGGGTGTGGATGTCTTGGATGATTGGGTGTTTTGCATAAATATGCCTTAAGGACAGATATTATAATATTAGTTGTGTTTATATGTGCACTGTATATACAAATTTATTTAATACAGATACGTGTGTAATATTGAATAAGTGGATACGGCCCCGTATTGCTGGATAACATCTGATATTTTATCCGTCGAAGCATGCATACTCTATTCGTCCCTGACCGGTTTGTTGTTGTTGTTGATGATGATGATGATGATGGAGGATAGTGGTTCCACAATGGGTTAAATAGATGATTGTCCACAGACGTATAAAAACGTTGACTAATGTTCACTTTTGTGGCCACACGAATTGGTAACAAATTCGACTAACTAATGTGCGTACTAACAGAGCAATAGAGCAACTGAACTGTAAATATGAAAATGATATTTGTTCAAAAGGTAAACACATCACATGTTCAAAGTACGGACGAGCGAGAGACAGAATCAACCCACACTAATAGCCAGAGAAAACATGATAGTTGTTCGGTACTAATAGCGAGAGAGAATACAATGGTTATTTGGTATGGTTGTATGTTCGATGATTAAAATTTTAACTTCAAATTTGTTTGGTATTTTCCATCATAGCATGCTAATATTCATTTTGTTCCTGACCGGTTTCGGATTTTCATCCATAGTCTGAGTAAATTCACCAAGTTCGTGTAGAGAGTTCACTTCAACCTAATGTTACTATTACACTCGACTGTTGGTTTGTTGGTTGTATACGTATCAAAGTTCCCTCGGTAGTTTAGTCTCACAGAACCGGTTTCCTCTAGTCTTTAATACGCTGCCTATATGGTTTCCTGTTAGGCCAACGGCTAGCATACTCAGCTGCAGCTTCCGACGCGCTGCCATTACAAAACCCACAAATAAAAACCATATCTCGCTATTGTATGACAAAGAACTGTGGCATTTTGAATGTACAACCAGCTCAATCATGACTAAATGTTTCTGTTTATTAGAATCAGACGGATTTCTATCGTGAAATAACAATTCCAAAGTTCATTCCAGGATCATTAATTAACCTTAGGATATTTTTGCAACAGCTCTCAATTTTCATTTTGTGTTTTTTTTTTACATTTATTTCGCATTTTCTTTAAGAAAACAAGAAAAAAAAACCCACGATATTATTATCGTTGGAAAGCTGATGAAATGTAGATATTTTTTCTGTAACCGGACCGTACGCTAGCCTTAAAGAAATTTATAAGAAAATACTATTGAAAAGTGGTTTTTAAACAGTCGAAGCGCTGTAGAGTTGAGTTTAATGTCTCTGAAAAACCTCATAATTCATTCAATTAAAATAAAACTTCTGTTTCTTACAGGAAATTTAATGCTCTTTCCAAAGGTGTAATTAAATATGATTTATGTGAAAAACTTTTTGAGATATTATTAATTTTATGAGAAAAAGTAGGAAAATTGAAAATTTTAGAAAATGAAGAATAACTTTTGAAGTCGAAAGAATTGGACCCTGGTTTATTAGAAATTTTTTGTTCCAAATAAAGTGATAAATCATATCCCGAAGTATTGCCAGAGGTTGCTGTTACACCCGGTATATGTGCGGGAGGTTATAAAGTTATCAGGTGTATAAAAAAAAAAACACCAAATAATTTTAAAGTGTTTTATTTAAAACCCGACGTTTCATTCAAACATTGTTTGCCATCTTCAGGGGGGGTCTCTTATAAAGAAAAATTATACCAATAAGAATATAGCTAGTATTTATCAATAGAACAATAAAGTGAACAAAACAAAAATATTTAATTACAATTAAATAACTAAACAAAATAATAAGGTGAATTACACAGATAAATAATTTACAAAAATTGCAAGAAGGGTACAGACCTTAAAGTAAGAGAAGTTTGGAAAACTTGTTATAACATCTTCGATTATGTTTATAGTTATGAGTGTACTACCAATGAAAGGTTGAGTAGGAAAAACCAGGGAATGGAGGAGGAAGCACCGTTAGGAATCGTTGGTAGTGAAGGGACCAAGATATGCTAATTGTATATAGTTTAGCAAGTTTATTAGTGGTGGTGAAGCCTGTGGGGGTGGGTGAGATTGGGGTATGTTTTTTGAGGGATTTGTTTATTTTTTGGGAGAGAGAGTGGATGTGTGTAAGAGATCTGTGAATAGGTATATTCGTGGTGTTGGTGGAATTACTAGTGTGTAGTTTGTGTGTAATGCTGGTGTCAATGCTTTTTTGATTATTTTGTTAATTATGTGTGAAAAGTAACCGTTGGAGGACAGGATTTTTCTAGATTTTTTGATGTTTTCGTTGAGGAAGATGGGATGAGAAAGTGAAATAGCATGGTTCTCACCACAGGCTTCACCACCACTAATCAACTTACTAAACTATACACCAAACTAAAAGATCCTCTACCTAAACTCAACAAACCCCACACAGTATACAACATCAAATGCACTACACCACTTTGCAATGCCACTTATGTAGGAGAGAGCTCACAATACTTTCACAAAAGACTAAAATAACATAAATATGACATCACCTCCAAAAAAAAATAGACAGCACAGCCCTTTCCAAACATGCATTATCACTAAATCATTCCTTTAACCTGCAAAACCCATCCATTTTAACAACACAATCTATTCACACAAAACACGTCCTAGCAGAATCAATACATATCCACCTACAACCCAATCCCATAAACAACAAAAAAGACAAAGAAATCATTTCATCTCTCTACAACAACATCCTCCCTTAAAGTAGGCATATATGCAACATCAGAGACATTTTCCGTGGTAGCCTTCTCATTGTGTGGTCATCGACCGGTTTCGGGCGTTCGCCCACCTTCATTTGTCAGACAGTGTGATAACACAGAGTAAATTCAGTTTATACACTGACTGGTCTTTTTAATTGTATTTTAAAACTCGAGTTTTAAAATACAATTAAAAAGACCAGTCAGTGTATAAACTGAATTTACTCTGTGCAAGTCTGTGTTATCACACAGTCTGACAAACGCATCCTGAAGATAGGCGAACGCCGAAACCGGTCGACGACCACAAAATGAAGCAGGCTATCACGGAAAATGTCTCTGATGCTTTCCAGCTCTGCGGAACTAGCCACCACAACAACATATATGTGTAATGGAAGAATGAAATAGAAAATAATAGTTTTTAAAAATAATTTAGAATATTTTATGGTATCAAAAATCCAATTTTATTATTTGAAATGTATCTTAGTGCTGTGAATTTACCTTCAAAAAGAGTGTATTTTAGAGTCAGGTACTGTAAATTGGGGTCATTGCTAGTGGGGAAACAAAGGCACAAAATTTAATACAATGCGACTTGGCCAACTGCTTTGTTAGAGAGCATTCCTTCGAACAGGCTATACTCTACCTTCCAACAAGAACAGTCAGATTTCTGCCTTCAAACAATACAATCGTATTCTGCTTCCAAAGCCAGAACAGAACACTTTAGAAAGCCAGAACACTACTTCAGGAATCGCTCAGTGCCAATGATAGATATTTGCCCTTATTCTAGATAAACATCATTATATTAAGATACAGTGTGATATTGTAATATACTTAAATTTACTAAGAGATAATATAATTATTTATAAAACAGTGGTGCTCTTCTTAATTATTACTAATACTTCATTCTCTTTTAAACTTGCATACTTACAAGCCCTTTATTTTACAACACCGCTCGTGCTACTACAAATACACATTATTATAAAACATTACATGCGCATCCACCTAGTCCTGTGCGTCATCATCCAACATAATTTCCCATGCTAATTCCCTTTCCTCCTAAGTATCTATTAAACTATTCCCAATAATCCTATGTATATTCCAACAACATTTAACTATTAATTAAAAAAAAAATTATATATATATGAATTATATGATGGGTTGATTTGAACTCCAATAAATTCTGAACCAATTTTACAGCCTGAAGTTTTTTTTATATATTAAAAATATATAAAAATTTTTAACATTTCTTTCTACGACGTTTCGGCTATTCACTTGCCATTATCAAGTAGTTTAATTTTGATTAAAGTATGCTTTTTCTAAATTTAGTCATTTTTTATATATATATATTTTTTGTTAATCAGTTTTTAAATACATCGTTATTTTGCATAAGTTTTATGTTATTATGTTGATTCCTTTGATAAACTTGGATATATAATTGTATCAGCGTTATATATTCTTAAACCACGTGGTTAGTGTTCTATTTTAAAGTTTATTTGCTTGTCTGTAGTATTGATTATTGTTTTTTCAGGCATTGTATATCATGTTGAAAAAATTGCTTTTTAATTTTTTTAAATTTCTTCTGAGGTCTTTTTCTGGCGCTGTTGGTTCTGCCATTATGTTAATCTTGAGTTTTGTGTTTTCTTTTATAGGCTGTTTAGTATTTTATTTAAATTATGTTGGGTTGATTTGAACTCCAATAAATTCTGAACCAGTTTTACAGCCTGAAGTTTTATTATATATTAAAAATATATAAAAAATTGTTACATTTCTTTCTACGACGTGTCGACTATTCACTTGCCATTATCAAGTAGTTTAATTTTGATTAGAGTATGCTTTTTCTAATTAGTCAATTTTTATATATATATATATATATATATATTTTTTGTTAATCAGTTTTAAATACATCGTTATTTTGCATAAGTTTTATGTTATTATGTTGATTCCTTTGATAAACTTGGATATATAATTGTATCAGCGTCATATATTCTTAAACCACGTGGTTAGTGTTCTATTTTAAAGTTTATTTGCTTGTCTGTAGTATTGATTATTGTTTTTTCAGGCATTGTATATCATGTTGAAAAAATTGCTTTTAATTTTTTTAAATTTCTTCTGAGGTCTTTTTCTGGCGCTGTTGGTTCTGCCATTATGTTAATCTTGAGTTTTATGTTTTCTTTTATAGCCTGTTTAGTATTTTATTTAAATTATGATGGGTTGATTTGAACTCCAATAAATTCCGAACCAGTTTTACAGCCTGAAGTTTTATTATATATTAAAAATATATAAAAACTTTTTTACATTTCTTTCTACGACGTTTCGGCTATTCACTTGCCATTATCAAGTAGTTTATTTTGATTAGAGTATGTTTTTCTAAATTTAGTCATTTTTTATATATATATAGATATATATATTTTTTTTTGTTAATCAGTTTTAAATACATCGTTATTTTGCATAAATTATATGTTATTATGTTGATTCCTTTGATAAACTTGGATATATAATTGTATCAGCGTCATATATTCTTAAACCACGTGGTTAGTGTTCTATTTTAAAGTTTATTTGCTTGTCTGTGTATTGATTTTATTGTTTTTTTTTCAGGCATTGTATATTATTTGTTTTTTTAATCTATTTATTTCTACATGCTCCATTATACAATATTACATGTACAGTGATATCATAATATCATAACATTTTTACAACTATTTACAATGCATATAAATAAAAAGAAAAACATTTCTTACACATGGCAAAAAATTAAGAAAAACTAAAGAAAGAAAACAAAACTATTACTTTTACATAATTACACAGTTTGTGTTTCATTAACTATTGTTATTTTATTAATAAATTGAATAAAATGGTCTTGATATTGTCTGGATATTAGATCTTTCTTAGGAAGGGGCCAGGCTGATCCAGTAGTTGTGACCTGTCGGATTAACTGACTTCGTTCTCTCTCATGTTGTTGGCAGCGGTATATAATATGGTCCCAAGTTTGTGCCTCAGAATCCCCACATGGACACAGAGCGCTTTCGGCCAGACCGAACCTATAAAGATAAGCTCGGTGTTTTCCGTGGCCACTCAGTACTTGTGTCATCATACATCCTAATGCCAATTCAGCTTGCTGTCTAATAGTTATGTGGGGGGAAAACTCTTTTGTTGCACTTCCATTGTCGGTTCTTCTCCACTCTTCCTCCCATTTAGCATATACAGCTTTTTTGCATTTATCTTTCAAATATGTTATGGGAGCCTTAGAATAGGACACTGGTAGCTAGCTAAGTGCAGCTTCCTTTGCCAGTATATCAGCGTACTCATTACCCTTTTCTCCTCGATGTGCTCTAACCCAGAGAAAATTGATTTCCCAACCACTTTTTAATAAATGGAGTAGAGACTGTCTGATGTCTTCATACAATGCATATATGCATATATGCATCCGATATATCCATGTGCTCCATCCTTACTGACCTATTTAAACAAGGATATGATTTGAATTGGTGTGTCTGTGTGTGTGTCCTGAGTGTGTATATGAAACAGCATAGCTCAAAAACGATAAACCGTAGAAAATTGAAACTTGATATTCTATTTAGGTATCACCATGGCATCTGAAAGTAGATCATCTGTCAAATTCCTCAACCGAAAGTACCACTTTACTTGTTGGCTTTTTTACGTTTTTGCGGTTTTCTCCAAATGGCTCCGACGATTTTCTTTAAACTTGATATATAAACTAGGCATACAAAGAGCTACAACTTTTATTTAAAATGTTTCTCTGGGAAAATTCATTTAAGGGCAGTTATGAGGAAGGGGTGCGGTTTGGTTTTCATCTAAAGTGCTATTTCAGTTTATCAAACAATTCTATCACCTAAATAATGTTAATTAGAATTGAATATGTAGAGTTGACATTACAAGTTTCAAAAAAATCGGATAACCGGAAGTGCTTTTACATTACCATTTTTTAGTAAATGATTTTTTCACTTTTTGCGATTTTCTCAAAAATGTCTCCGGCGATTTCCTTGAAACTTCGTATATAAACTAAACATACAAAGATCTACAACTTTTATTTAAAACATTTCTCTGGAAAGGGCACTTTTGGAAGAGGGTTGAGATTATGTTTTTCTCTGAAGTGCTATCATAGTTGATTATACAATTCTATCATTCAAACAAAATTAATTAGAAATAAGTAGATGGCCAAAATTCCGAGTTACAAGAAAATTAGTAAACCGGAAATTCGATGAATTTCATTAAATTTGGTAATTATATTTATATTTATAATAACTATAAAATTTGTCAATTATAATTTTGAGAACTGGAGTAAGAGAAAGTTGTGTGAGTGTTTTACACCAGATTTTTTGTAATGTCTTACTTACTTCCGGTTAACAGTTTTTGTTGTTGTTTTTTTTTTGCTAACTTGCAATTCCAACATTACTTGTATTGTATAATCAATATTTTTTTTATATAACCATATATTGTATTGAACTAATTAGTACATAAGAACAGCGGTCGGCAACCTTTTACTTATTGTGGACCACTAAATTCGTAATTTAAAATTTCGCAGACCATTAACATAAATTTTCAAGGTACGAATTAATAATACGAACATTGAGTTTGTATGATATACACATATATATTTATTTACAATTTTTAATTTTAACACAAAAAAATAATAATAAATAATATTAATACGTGTACATAATAAATACGTAATTATTAAAGTTTTATATACGAGGCATGTCCAGTAAGTAAGTGTACTGAGGCTCTCAGGGCCAACAAGGGATTTTGTTTTCGACATGTTGGCTACACTGTCGTGTAGCCTGATTCCTCTCCTCCGCAACGAGACCGGTTCGAGGTCAGTATGTTGATAACTGTCGACAATACGTTTCGTGAAAAATGTCAATCCAATCTCCCGCCAAGTGTGAAACATTCAAGGTCGGGCAAGAGTTTTTGAGACGCTACAAACTCCATGGAGATGAATTTCTCCGCTCCATCATTACTGGAGATGAAACTTGGGTTGCACACTACACACCTGAAACCAAAAGGCAGTCTCAACAGTGGCGTCACACCTCTTCACCCTCCGCCAAAAAGTTCAAAACCACAATTTCAGCCAAGAAAATCATGGCATCCGTGTTTTGGGACTGTCAAGGCATAATTTTAATTGAATATATGCCTCAAGGGGAGACCATCAACTCTGCAAGATACTGTGAGACCCTAAAAAAATTGCGGAGGGCGATTCAGAACAAAAGGAGAGGCATGCTGACAAAGGGAGTCTGCCTGCTGCACGACAATGCCAAACCACACACGGCCAACGCCACGAAGGAACTGCTTGCCTCGTTTAAATGGGATGTCCTGAACCTCCCGCGCATTCCCCTGACCTAGCACCTTCAGATTACTATCTCTTTATCTCCCTGAAGCTGCACATGGGAGGAAAAAGGTTTTCAACCGACGAGGAGGTGAAGGGGTTGGCGGGAAACTACTTCTAGGAAGGCATCAAAAAATTAATACCCCGGTTCACTACCTGTATTGAGAGGAATGGTGACTATGTCGAAAAACAGCTTACATATGTACTAATGTAACCAGGCTAATTTTTTTGTTCAAATAAAAATTTTTGTAACCTACAAAAATTCAGTACACTTACTTACTCGTACAGAGGACATACCTCGTATTTTTAGTGTTCTAATTCGTAACTACAAAAATTATTGTAAGATTAATATCAAACACTATTTCTATTGTTTAATAATTTTTATAGATATGTTTACTCCTTCGAAATTGTTAATACTAATTTTTTGAGTTTTAGTTCACTCAAAATTACCAAGGGTGCGCGCCATAGTCGAAATTTGATGCCTATTCAATTGTATAGAATTCTCGGTATTCTTATTTTGTTACTTTTTCTATGCCACTGACCGAGTAGGGGGTTAATTAAACACCTTTGAGGTGGATGTTTTTTTGCAAGTCACAGTAGTATTTTGTAACAAAAATCAATTAGCAATATAATTATAATACAGCTTAAACAAAATTTGTTTTATATTTAAAAAATGTTATTAAATGAGTTCAGCGTAATTTAAATAATATCTAATTTTTTTTTTTGCGGACCATTAAAATTACGCCGTGGACCACCCGTTCACGCCAATCGTGTAGCTTTAGAGAAAACCTTAACGTTCTCCAGTTCCCTCCAAGACCCCCCCCCCAAAACAATGTTTTCCGGGCGAAAGTTTCAAATAAAAGTGATTAGATAATTAGGTGCGTAAAAGTTTAAAAAATAAAATCGTTAGAACTATTTCCGAGTAAATTACGAAAAACTGATTAAAAAAAAAAAAATTCAGTAAAATCGCACATCCGCTTCATATATTTTACCGGAAACTACTTACTTCCAAATTTGAACTGCGATTTTTTTCGTTGAAATATTTTGTTCAAATTCAGTTTTTATATAAATCTTTTTACTTTCTCTTACTCCTAGTAAGAGGAAGTATTGTAATCGTGTCAAATTTTCGATATCGAGTTTTCACCGGAAATATCCGTTTTTGAGGTCCCCTGAGTCCAAAAAAGTGGTTTTTAGCAAATGGTCTGTGTGTGTGTGTGTGTGTCCGTGTGTGTATGTATGTATGTGAACAGCATAGCTCAAAAACGAAAAACCGTAGAAAGTTAAAACTTGATATTCCATTTAGGCATCACCGTGGGATCTGACATTACGTTATCTGTCAAAATTCCTCAACCGGAAGTACCACTTTACTAGTTAGATTTTTTACTTTTTTGCGATTTTCTCAAAAATGGCTCCGACGATTTTCTTTAAACTCGAAACATCAACCACACATACAAAGAGCTACAACTTTTATTTGAAACATTTCTCCGGGAAAATGCTCTGAAGGGCACTTTTGGGGGAGGGGGGGGGTTAGGTTTCATCTAAAGTGCTATTTCAGTTTATTTCACAATTCTGTCATCTAAATAATGTTAATTAGAATTAAATATGTTGTTGAAATTCCGAGTTTGAAAAAAATCGGATAACCGGAAGTGCGTTTACTTTACCACTTTACTAAATGATTTATTCACTTTTTCAAAATTTTCTCAAAAATGGCTCCGACGATTTTTATGAAACTTCGTATATAAACTAAGCATGCAAAGATCTACAACTTTTATCTAAAACATTTCTCTGGGAAAATTCTTTTAAGGGCACTTTTAGGGGAGGGGTGGGGTTAGATTTTCATCAAAGTGCTATCCTAGTTGATTATACAATTCTATCATCCAAACATAATTAGTTAGAAATAAATTGATGGCTGAAATTCCAAGTTTCAAGAAAATTAGTAAACCGGAAGTGCGCTTTTACTGAACAGTTTTTTCAGTTTTCGACGAATTTCATTAAATTTGGTACACAAACTATAAAATTTGTCAATTATCATTTTGAGAACTGGAGTAAGAGAAAGTTGTGTGAGTGTTTCACACCAGATTTTTTTTTTTTTTTTCAAGCTCCGGAGACTTCATAACATTTATTTTTGTTGCAAACTGAAATTCCGATAATTTGATACGATTGCAAAAAAATAATCATAAAAAATTTAAAAAAAAAAAAAAAAAACTGAATAAATATATAATTTTATTTTAATTTCCTGTTATTTGCATGAACAAAGAAATTTATTTCGTGGGAGAAAAAAAAAGAGAAATAAATAACTCTTAGTGAATTGAAGCAATGAATACACTGTATACTCACTCTCTCAACGCTATAATAATAATACTAGACTTAGAACATTAAGCCTGAAGGGGTTTGAGAAGCGTATTATATAGATTGGTCCATTGCTCCCTTCTCAGCTAAAGCACAGCACACAGAGAGAGAGAGAGAGATAGTGATGTTTCCTATTCTTTTCGAGTTGATCTTTCACATTAATAATCATTGCGTACACATATTGCGTACAATTATTGTCCGTAGTAGGGAAATTATTTTCTAATCAATGATATTATCCTCCTTTCTAGCTAATACTTTGCATCACTTTTCGTACTTAAAGACAACTTAATATCATAAATCTAAAGCAGAAGCAATCGAAACTTGAGTTCCTCCAAAAAAACGTTTTACAAAAATGAGAAATATAAAAAGTATTTGTTGATCATTGATGAATTATGTTATGAAGAAATTTTTTGGTGAGGATCGGTCAAGAAAGAAACATTCAATTATGCCAACGTTTCGACAGTGTTTCCTGTTTGCATCAAGGCTTTAATATATAGATAGTCTTGAAGATGTGGAGAAAAATGATTTTTCTGTAGATGATTTTTAAGACAAGAAACTAGTAACTTTTAATTTTTTTTTTTTTTTTTTTTATGTTTCTGCGATGTAACAAATGTGTTATGTTTAAAAATTCTCTTTCTTCACAACTTCACCTTTATAAATACTTTCACATTAAAGCCCTGATAAAGACAGGAAACTCTGTCGAAACGTTTGGGGCATAATTGAATGTTTTATTTCTTGACTGATCCTCACATCAAATTTCTTTATAACATAAACGAAAAACCTAGTTCCATGTCACTTACCAACACTATCTGTCACATCGTATTGTTTGTTTAAGACAACCGGAAATTGATTGATGATTACAAAAATTAAAAGCAACGGATTATTTCCTGGAATAAAATCACTGATGTTTTCCTAGCGCTGTAAAACCCAACCACTATGAAAATAACCGTTTTTTTTAACACAGCGATACCTTTGAATTGACTAAATTTAATTGTTATCTAAAAAAAAAACTTTCTTAAATCTGACCAGTTTCAAACCATTTTATTTCATACAAAATTTACCTAAGTTTTAATTACCTTATTCCAGGAGTGTTTGGGCCTAGAACCAAACACTCGGAACCCATGGGTAGGTTTCCTCGCATCTTCCAGGCGGAAATTCACGCTATTGGACAGTGCGTTCAGATGAACCTTGTCAGAGGATATCGGTATCAGGAGATAGTTATCCTATCCGATAGTCAGGCGGCCATTCAAGCACTGAGCTCTCATGTTATTATTTCTAAAATGGTATGGGAAAGCCTAGATAAGCTTAATGACCTTTATTGGGTGCCGAGACATGTCGGCGTGGAAGGTAATGAGGTAGCCTTACACCTTGGCAAAAGAAGGCGCTGTATCTCCTCTCATTGGGCCGGAGCCCTTTTGTGGAGTCAGTGACCAAGTGACTCTTAGAAGAAATCATGAAGGAGGAGGTGGCGACAAGAGCTCGTCTCTGGAACACCATCCCGGGACTGGCCAAGTTCTGTCTGGGTGGTTATAACCAGGAAAGGTCTGTAGTGGAAGAAAGCAATGAAAATAAATAGTTTTGTAAAATATATTAAATAGTAAATTTAACTTCAAAAAGAGTGTATTTTAGAGTCTGGTACTGTAAATTGGGGTCATTGCTAGTAGGGAAACAAAGGCACAAAATTTAATACAATGCGACTTGGCCAACTGCTTTGTTAGAGAGCATTCCTTCGAACAGGCTGTGCTCTACCTTCCAACGAGAACAGTCAGACTTCTGCCTTCAAACAAGATAGTCGTAATTCTGCTTCCAAAGCCGGAACACTTCAGGAATCGCTCAGTGCCAATGATAGATATTTGCCTTTATTCTAGATATAATAGTGATATTGTAATATACTTAAATTTACTAAGAGATAATATAATTATTTATAAAACAGTGGTGACTTCTTAATTATTCTTATTACTTCTATCTAAAACATACATACAAGCCCTAATACGAAACCGCTCGTGCTACACAACCAGCTACTACAAATACACACATCACACCATAACATTACAGGTCCAAAGCCTGCATCAGTCTGAGTAAGAATAAGATCCGTATTCTTACGGGATTACTTACGGAGTATTGCAGACTCAGGGGACACCTGAGGAAGCTTAGCCTAGAAGATGATGGCACATGCAGATTCTGAGGAGAGATGGAGGAAACTCCGATACACCACCTCACAGATCCTGTCATTCAAAGAAGATTTAGTAGTCTGGGCCGTTACCAGATAGGGGAGGAGGAAATACCTACCCTAGAACCTTCCAGGATTTTGGGATTCCTTAGGGAGCTCACCCTGGAGAGGGTGTTGTAAATGAGCTAGCTCATCTTCGGCACCAGAGGGGTACAATAGATCAAACAATGGTCGCAGAACCCTCAAAACAAAAAAAAAAGTAATTACTTTATTCGAAACTTATGTGCATTTGAATTCTTCCACATTAGTTGAACATATCACATTTCGAAATAAAAAAACATTATCTCTTATTACCTGCTGATATACTTTTTATCTAGATAATATTTCTTAATTAGCACTTCTTTTTTTTTTTTTTGTACAAGGCGCCAGTACAAATTGATAAAATTTTTTCTTATCAAGAAACATTCAATTATCAGTCAATATCCCAAACGTTTGATTTATCAATGAAATCAAGCTATAACTTGCGAGTGAGTAACAGCAGTGCGTTCATTTGATTGTAAATTTATTTTAATATCCGGCTGTAGGTTAATTCAAGTGGAGTTTTATCATGTGTGGCCAAGTAATATTTTTAATTATTTAATTATCTTGAAATTTAAATAACCCAATTTTATAACTACATGTTGATCGTTTACATTATGAGTATGATTTGCTTTATAGAATTTCTTATAAATACATTCCTTAGTATAAGTACATTCATACATTCTATCTAACTTGTTATTCAGGAATGGGTTTAGCACAGTGATTTCTTTATTACTATCAAGTTGCAAAGTTTTGACAACAAAATTCAAAGCACATCTCTTTACAAATATGGGTGGAAGAGAGAGTGTTAGTGACAAGATATTCTAAACGAGTGTAATGTGAGAATGTTTAAAAAAAAAAAAATAAATAAAAAAAATAAAAATATGGTGCACTTTAACAAAAAAATAAATAAATAAATAAATAAAATAAAGTAAAAACTGTTCAACTCAAAGTTATCGTGCATACATAATACATAGAACTGTTTTTTGTTGTTGTGTGAGTGTAATGTATGTATTTATTTGTTATATAGCACATCTTTAAAAGAGGCAGACCCCCTCTGTAAGTTGTTCTCAGTTACTCTACACTTCTTCTTTAGTGGATGGGATACTCACACATATGTTTTGTGTATATATATACGAGCTAGGCCTGGACGATGTTGTGTGGATTAGCTTTTGTAATGGAACTAAAGAAGTTCATTGTACTCTCCACACAACACTACATTCTCAACCCCACATGTACGTGTGTGCTTTAAGTTAGCATTAGTAAACAAACTCAAGGACGTATAACTTGTCTCCTCGTTTTTTGTTTTTGTTTTTTTGTTTTTTTCTTTCATATATCGCTCTTCCTTTGGTCCCGATTTTTTATTGTCTCTTCTCTATCTACTATTTATTTATGATATAATTATCATTAATTACTTTCATAAGTTTTTTTTTTAAGTGAGAGGTATTTTTTTTTATTTATTTTATTGTTAAATCAATATTGTTAGATTAATGATAACTCTATTTTTATTGTTACGTATATATAAGTCATTACGGCGGAAGCTCTTCACAGTAACATAAAATCTGGTGGGGGAAATAATCACACGACTTTTTTTTATTTTACAATTGTTTAGTTGTGCTTACTATAAAAAAAGACGGTAGGATTACATTAATAGATGTATAACTAACTGTTTTAGCCAAATCTGGCCCTAATCAACAAAGTTTATGGCAGCTGGTGGCAACGCCCCCAAGAATCATCTTCAATGATTTTTCTGGTTAAATTTTTGCAATATGTTTACATCTGTAGCATTCCACAAATATAATAGGTTTTAGAAAGAAAGAAATGAGTGGGGAAGGGTTTTGTGAGAAATAAACTAGAATGATTGCTGAAAACTGTATAATAAAATAGAGACACAAAACGGCCAGGACTTTACACGTAAATAGTAATTGGGTAGCGAGAGATTCAGACTGAGTAAAAAGAAGGGTAGTTAGTTGGTTGCTGACGCGTTGTAACTGCTGTATATACTTTTCTAAAGACTAAAGGGTTTGGTGGGCGTGGGTATGTGGCTTCACCATCGCCCACCTTTCGGGATGCAATCAACCTCTGGCTCACCAGGTTGAGGAATCCTTCATCTTAACCAATTCTATTCTGATCCTTTCCCCTTGCAGGTTTGCCTGTAAGTATTCTGGTTACTAAATCCCTGTACTTGAGGCAGTGGACAGGAATCAGTAGATGGAATCTGTAGATCCATCAGGCGTGCTATCAGTCACGCTAGCTCGTCAGAGTTGGAATACTGAACTATGGGTGCAAGCTCCAGTTTCCAAGCCAATTGCTTGCAGTTGAGGTTGGATTCGTAATGGCCATGTTTTAAGCAACAACTTCAGTGACCGAGGTCATGAGTTGAGCTGGAGGAGACTCGCAATATAAATTAAACCCCGATGCTAGCCCGTAGCTGGAAGCGCATTGCTGGGTGCGCGGCTTACCAGAGCCGGCTAGGGGGGCCTTCCCTAGTTTCTGGGAGTGAAGTGTGACCACTTTGTGGGATCACATTGCGCGCTGGTTGAGCGTATCTCAACCTGCCCTTAAAACAGTCAAGCGGGGGTGTGCCTAGGGACTTCCGACATGAAGAGGTATTGCACTAACAGCCTCTCCATGGTGGTCACAACCCTGTCTTGTTAAACGATCGGGGACTTGTATACCCGAGAGGGTAAGTACGGTCCTAAAACTACCCCCCCAGTACCAAGAGGAAAGGGGTATCACGGGAAGAATGTCCCTTGTATCTGGCCTAAGTGGCGAATGAGATTCTCAATTTTATGTGTCTGTCTCTCTCTGGTTTAGATCCCTCTCTTCGGATCCTATTACACAAGTGTAATAGAAATCCCTTTAGCTATTTGAAAAAACAAAATTCCAGGACCCCTCAGAACATTTTTCTCCGATAGCATACCAAGTATTTGTGTCAGTTATGATTACAATATAACCCGTATCTAACAAGATAAACAAACAGGTTACATGTTAGAAATTGGTATAGGTGATTAGTAATTTCAAATATAAATAATAGTTAAAAGTTTGGTCGTTATTAGTGGTGATATCAACCAAATTGATGGATCACGTATACGACATCCATTATAACATGATTTGTACGGCAAACTCAGGAATAATCCTGATGAAAATCCTAATTAGGAGATAGCAAAGATATTTATTCGTTGAAATACACTACCAACAGGACTGCAGCAGTTGTAATCACAGTATGTGTGTTTGTGTGTGTGTGTGTGTGTGAGAGAGAGAGAGTGAGAGAGCATGAAGAAGAGTTTGTTTGCGGTTTTTTTCATCTTTTAGAAGAATATAAACCAATGCCTTTTAGCTGCAATTACCCTCCATGATACTGAATGCATTCAAAATTGGTGAGACTGTATTATGTGTGAATAAGCGAGCGAGCACCTTAATAGACATCATTAGGATTACTTGGTAATAATGTAGGGCATCTAGCCAAGTAATTTAAATCAAACCTGATCTACCCTAACCCAACATTATAACTTTTACTTTATATTTTTGTTCAGTGAAATTCAGTTTCTCTTTTAATCTTCATAAAATTTAAAATAAAACGAAAAGTGAACAAAGAGAAAAAAATCGTTTAAATTATTTCATATATCATGTTTTCCAACGAAAATAAATACATTTTATGGTATACCCAGAGTATACGAAAAAATGATTTTTCTCAAAAACGACGAAAAATCCCTGAAAATTCAAACTTGACATTTTGTTTCGGTGTATAACCATGGGTTCCGGCAGGAAGTTCTATCTATCAACATTGCTCAACCGGAAGTACCATTTTATTGATTAGATTTTTCAGTTTTTTTTTTGAGATTTTCTTGAAAATGGTTTCAAATGATTTTCTTTAAACTTTACAGATCAACTTTTATTTGTTCATATACGAACCTTTCGCCGGAAAAATTAATTTAAGTGCATGGGAGGAGGCATCCTTTTTTTTTTTTTTGTTTATTTATTTGAAATTTACAACTGCATATTCAAATACAATAAATAAATGTGCTATACAAAGAAAATATGGCTTGATTGTCTTGAATGGTATCATCCAGTGATAAATACCATTAAGAAGTAATTATGAGTTCGCGGGGCCATCGACGCTTCAAGCGTCGTTATGTGTTTCCTGGGAGGGTTTGAGATGAGTGTGCCTTGGCTACAGGGTTAGAGTAAGATTGAATTTCTTGAATGAAATCTGTTGTAGATAGATGAGGCAAGGGTGTGGAGACGAAGGGAATGTTGAGGTCAGTGTGTAAGGTGAGATTATGGATACGTAATAAGGACAACCTGTGATATGTCGGAAGATTGTTTGATTGAAGGGTTTGGATTCGGCTCAGGTTGGAACGCTTTGCCGTCCCATACAGTTCTAGTCCATATGTCCATAGAGGTCTTAGTAAGGATGGATATAATAGTCTTTTATTCGAAAGAGATAATTTAGATCGATTACCGAGAAGTCTATGGAAAAGCCGAAAACGATTTTTTAAGGTCGCAGCGTTTGAGTCGTGTGTGAGGATTCCATGTAAGTCTCTTGTCTAGGTACAGATTCTGTTATTGCTATCCATTCGCTGCAATCTCATCTTACACTATTTGAAACCTGGCTTAGAACATGGAAAACCAAAGTAAAATATACATAAATGCAAGTACATAACTTTCACCTTAAATCATAAAACTCTCCCTCCTATCTATCTAAATGGAACACCCATCCCACCTGCTGACCATGTGCATAGGTGGGATGGGTGATCCATTTAGATAGATAGGAGGGAGAGTTTTATGATTTAAGGTGAAAGTTATGTACTTCCATTTATATATATTTTACTTTGATTTTCCATGTTCTAAGCCAGGTTTCAAATAGTGTAAGATGAGATTGCAGCGAATGGATAGCAATAACAGAATCTGAGTTAGGTGACAAGATTGCCGTATCATCAGCGAAAATGAATACTAAAGTATTTGGGTGAGTGGGAATATCAACTTTATATATTAAAGAAAGGATGGGTGCAAGGATGCTACCTTGGGGTACGCCGGCGTGAATTGGATGGATGGAAGAGAATACGGTGCCTTCACAGACTTGGAAGAATCTGTCTGAGAGATAAGACTTTAGGATTAAGTAAGTGGGAAGAATGGCCTTGAGCTTTGATAATAAACCGTCATGCCATACCCTGTCGAAAGCGGAAATATCCTTTAAAGTGTTATTTTAGTTTATTATACAATTGTCTATAATACAAATGATAAAAATTAAATGATTTTTCAAATAGTCAGGTCTTAAAATTATAATGAGATGTTTATATGGCAATAACCAGAGAAGTTTTAAAGAAAAAAAAGAATTCTTTGTTGGACTACGTTTCTGGTACCATTGATGCCTTTCTTCAGGAGATCTTTTGGGTACGAAAGGATTGTACGTTGAGAACGTTGAGATTGAACAATGTTTATTTCAATTTTTCATCTCATTACAAATTAAATATACCTATTGCCAAAATTCCGAGTTTGAAGAAAATCGGAAGTGCGTTTTTACTGAACAGTTTTTTTTTTCCAGTTTCCTGCGTTGTTCTCCATAAAATCACCGATGGATTTCATTATATTTCTATGCAAACTATGCATACAGAGATCTATTAAGTTTTGATTGAAATTTTTTCCGGGTTCATTTAAAGACGTTTTGGTGGGGGAAATGTTATGCTTACCTAAAAAAAAAAAAATCATTTATTTAAACGTCGATTCTCCCATTGATAAGAAATTGAAGACATGTAGACATTTAGTAAATAAAAATAAATAAATTATAAGTTTGAACCAGATTTTTCCAGATTTATTTTTCTTTATTTATTTATTTTTCTAAATATTAATGACGACCATTATTTTATACTAGCTAACCCGACTACGCTTCGCAGTGGCTCAGTTTTATTTTTAGGCTTAACCATGCGTGATTTAGATAATTTGTTTCGATGCTTTGGAATACCATGTCTACTAATTCTTCTTTTGAATGTACAATGTTGTAGAAATTAGATGGGAAGGTGATTTTTCCCGATTCCGGATTTGTAGGAACAGTGCCGTTACCAAGTTCGAGTAATTGTCTGTTGAAAATATGGCAGCTGTTGGATCGTTTTGAAGTTGAACTCTCATATTCGTTGTTAAACGATTTTTTTTTTTACTATGCTCCAAAGAGTTGAATATTTCAAGCAGGCATGCAAATTCATCAGCTGGTGTTGAGCGAGGTATCACTGGAAGCGTTTGCCTGAAGTCACCGGTGCTCCACCAAATGGAACCGAAAGACATTTCGCAAGTCTTTCAATGTATGGTCTAATGCTTCCAATGACTTCTTATATATAAGCCCATACAATGATTTTTCTGATGAATAATGACTCATCCCATACAATGATTTTGCACGCCCGAAGAACCTTTCCTATTTATGATGTTATAGAAATGTTACATGTTGGGTTTTTTCTGAAATACTTGTTTAAGTTGTGACAGTTTAAGAGCTGAATACGCTGTTCTACCTCCTTCCATCAACTTAGCAGCAATACCGGAAGAAGCAAGTGCTAACGCAATTTGGCCATTTAAACGGATTTTAGCTCGGAATTTCCCGTTTCCGTAGGAACTTCGGAATAGAGGTACTTATAAGTAGTTGAGTCTGACTATTTCTGTCAACCTCGCGAAACGCTCGGAAAAGTTTCCGTTTCCGTGGGAACTTCGGAGTAAAAAGTATATATAAACACTCTTTATAGAAATGCAATGTAAAAATTTCAAGTCAATCCATCTACTACTTTATTGAGTTTTGCAGCCATAAACATACGGATGCTAAATTTTTAAACATATATATTTCAATCTACGAACAAACTTCCTACTTTTTTAATCTTATATAAATTATATTCATGGTGTCGCTCTTTAACATAATTATTTTTCATATCTTAAGATTTGTTGTGTTCTCTTTAATTTTTATGTTTTTATTTCCTCTTACTTTTATTAGCGAATGGTGTGCGTGCGTGTTCGTGTATACGTGTACTATCACCAGATCTGTTAGGTGCCACTATAAGGATTTGATCAAAAACTATCAACGGGAAGTACGATTTCGTATACTGTCTATTATATACATTAATGCCTATCACTTTTTTTTGTAGCATTTTTCCAGGTAACTTTATTTGGGGGGGGTTCTGAGGGACCAGCAAAGTTCGGCTTTTTTTCTTTTGTACCATTTCAGTACAATAAATAGTTCTGCCATCTATATGATATTAAGGTACATTAGAAGCATTGCTAGAATTACAAAATTGAAGATAAAAAAATCTGGTGTGAAACACTCACACAACTTTCTCTTACTCCAGTTCTCAAAATTACGATTGACAAATGTTATAGTTTGTGTACCAAATATAACGAAATTCTTCGAAAACTGAAAAAACTGTTCAGTAAAAGCACACTTCCGGTTTACTAATTTTCTTAAAACTTGGAATTTTGCCCATCTATTTATTTCTAATTAATTTTGTTTGGATGATAGAATTGTATAATCAACTATGATGCCACTTTAAAGGAATCTATAACCCCACCCCTCGCCTAAAAGTGCCCTTAACTGAATTCTCTCAGAGAAATGTTTGAAATGTTACTAAATGTAGATCTTTGCATGTTCAGTTTATATACGGAAGTTTTGTCGGAACCATTTTTTGAGAAAATTGCGAAAAAGTCATTTAGTAAAGTGTTAAAACAAACGCACTTCAGGTTATCCGATTTTGCTACAGAAATAGCTGTTAAGGTGAATACCATAACTGCAGCCCTCTCCCAGAAGTGCCTTTAAATGAATTTTCCCGAAGAAAAGTTGTAGCTCTTCGTATGTGTAATTGATATGATTTTTTCTTAAAAAAAAATCGTCGGAGCCATTTTTTAAGAAAATCGCAAAAACGTAAAAAAAAACAAAACTAGTAAAGTGGTATTTCCGGCTGAGGAATTTTGACAGATAACGCACCTGCATATCGCATGGTGATACCTGAACGGAATATCAAGTTTTAACTTTCTACAGTTTTTCGTTTTTGAGCTATGCTGTTCACATACGCCAGCGCGCACACACACACAGACAGACCTTTTGCTAAAAATCACTTTTTGGATTCAGGGAACCTCAAAACGGATATTTCCGGTGAAAACTCGATATCGAAAATTTGACACGATTACAAATACTTCCTCTTTCTAGGAGTAAGAGAAAGTAAAAAAATCAACTATAATGATTTCCTTTTTAAACTTGACATCCCAAATGTTATATGGGATTGATACAATGTTATTGGCACCTTCTTCTGTTTACAATATAATCACTTCTTAAACCACCTCTATATTTATGTGTTAAAACAAGTGAATAAAATTTGAATTATTATCGAAATTTTGTTATTTCTTTACTGATAATGAAATCAACAGGACCTAACACGACATAAGTCGTGTGAGTGTTTCACACGAGATTTTTAGTGGGCCAAGAAATCTACGTTAAGGAGACCTAGGTAAATCGTGATCTTTGCAAATAACACGCGGCAACCTATTACAGCGAGACGTCGATGAAGAAAGAAAAAGATGGAACAGAAGAATGAATTAATTCTTTCTGATTTGCAAAAGAAATCTAAATATGAATATATTTTATAACATAATATGTCAAAGCAATTTAAAAAAAAAATATATATATGTTATATTTATTTAAATATATATTTCTACTGTTTAATAGTGAATAAATAGATATGTGAACGTGAATTTAGTGGAAATACCGTTCTAAGCCTATGCAATTGCTGGAGTGTATATGTTATTGATTTCTGGCCTCCGAGACCACATGCATTGCTGCAACTAAAACGTAATTTAGTATGCTCTATCTGCAGAAAGGGGAAAAGTACTTGTTAAGAAAAAATGTTCTTCACCATGTGATAGATACTTATAGTTTGTTCATGCAGTAAACATCCTTTTTATTGCATTTTAAAGTAGACTTAAATTTTAAAAAAATAAAAAAAATGTAATGTAAAGAGAGATGTAATGTAAAAAAAAATAATGTAAATCAATGTCGTGTGGGGGTTGTGTCATTACAGATTTGTCGACCTTGAAAATGTTAATAAATTGGTTAATAAATGTAATAACGTTGATTAATAAAGTTATAGGTTGTTTATTTTCTAAAAATATTTATTCCAATAATTATAATATTTCAATTTAATATTTCCAATTTATTCTATGAAATGTTCAAGAATTTGCAACTTTTCCAATTTTTAAATATTAATTAAATTCAAAATTATTCCGCAAACATAGTTTCTCCACAAAAAAAAAAAAAAAAAAAAATTAATTATTTATAACGAATTAATGGCCCATTACATTTAAAAGTTATCGATTAAATTAAGATATTCAATCAAGCCACATTGTTTCAGTAGGATATTAAAATTCATTAATTAAAATAAGCTAATTATCTTCGAATTTTCATTTGTTTTTTTTGTTGTTTTTTTCATGGTTTTTACACATTTAAATTCCGTTTCCCAGCTGCCATTTTCTTGCTGAAAAAAGAGCTATAATTATGAAAACTATATTCTAAAGATTTCTTTTTAATAATTAACATGGAGGTTCAAAAGATATTAAAAGTTAAAGAAAAGATTTAGTATGTCGACGTGCAGTTCTCAAAAATCTAAGCGATAAATATTGTCTTTAAATTTGGCATTTTTAACTTAACAGTCACCCATTAATATTGACAGTATTAATATGTGACAGTAAAAGAGCAGAGAGAAACACAAAATTGAGATTCTCACTCAGCTACTTAGGCCAGCCTAGAGTGGGGAGACTCTGAAATATATACAGCTGCGCTAGCCCTACAGGAGAACAGTTTATAATGCGTCAGCAACCAACTACTCTCCTTCTCTTTAATCAGTCTAAATCTGTCGCTACCTATTTCGATTTTATTGGTTTAAAGTCCTGGCAGTTTTGGGTCTCCCACAATATTCTAGCTTATTTCTCCAAAAAAAAGCCCCTTTCTCACTGAGTTTATCTCCTTCTAAAACCTATTATTGTGAGATCATCATCATCATTACTGGCGCTACAGCCCACTAATGAGCCTTGGCCTCCTCGATGCTCTTCCGCCAGTCATCCCGATTCATTGCGGCAGCCTTCCAATTCCTGATGCCAAGCATGCTTCTGGCATCCTCTCTCACACCATCAGCCCATCGCAGCCTTGGGCGTCCAACTCTTCTTACGCGATCCAGCCTTTCCTCCATAACTTTTTTAGGAATTTCGGAACTGTCCATCCTAACAACGTGCCCTGCCCATCGCAACCTGCCCAGCTTAATAATCTTCATTACATCTGGCTCCTGGTACAGTTGCATCACCTCCCGATTTGTCCGCCGTCGCCAGACTGTACCTTCTTTTAGTGGACCAAATATCCTACGAAGGATTTTCCGCTCGAAGGCTAACAGCGCTTTCTCGTCGGATTTGGTGAAGACCCACGTCTCGGATCCGTATGTGAGGACAGGACGAAGAAGAGTTTTGTATAGGAGTACTTTTGTGCCCCTCGATACCAGTTTGCTTTTGATGTGGCGATTAAGCCCAAAATAGCACCTATTTGCCAGCATCAATCTCCTTTTGATTTCTAGGGTTACTTCGTTATCCCTAGTGACAAGGGACCCTAAATAGGTGAAAACGTCTACTCTTTCAAACTTAAAAATCACCTATCGATACATAACGCACTCTAGGGCTACCTTCCCTAGAGCCCCGAAAGGGGGAGCAGGTCTAGAGGCTCTAAGGAGGCAGCCCCTCCACTAGACTGGGGAGCTGTGGGCCGATAACCCGCTCTTCTTAAACACTGCTATCACGAAACCTAGAAGCAAAGAAGCCGGATTATTATGAGATACATAGATTATATTAATGGGGGTAAACTAATATAAGAACTCCACTAGAAACTCTTTGTTAAGGGTATTTGGAACCATTTTTGCGAGGCACATCTCCAAACCATCATAGCTATATACTGTACACCAAATTCTAGCCTTAAATAGTCTATATTAAGGCTGGATCGAAGTGAACTGATTCCTCACATATTATACTTCATGTTTCTCAGAGAGATTTTCATGTTTTTGAGGTGAATGCCCATGCTTATAGCCATAAGTGAGAATGAAGTTGTAGATAGAGTAAATTTATTTATTTATTTATCAGTGACATTTTCCGTGGTAGCCTGCTTCATTTTGTGGTCACCGACCGGTTTCGGGCGTTCCGCCCATCTTCAGGATGCGTTTGTCAGACAGTGTGATAACACAGACTTGCACAGAGCAAATTCACTTTATACACTGACTGGTCTTTTTAATTGTATTTAAAAAAACTAAACTCTTAAACTAGGTCAAAGGGAGGTGTGGTCATGATAGCTGGATGGGAAAGGAACACGTGTTTGGGTTGTTAAAGGGGCAAATTTTCCTTAAAATGGAAACAACACGTGGACGTCTAATTTTTAAACTCTGTTGTTGCAGGGAGATTCACTTGACAATTAAATAATCAGAATAACTTTAAAATTAAATTAAATAACGATTTCAAGCTAGCAACATTTTAAAACTAAGCGATTAAAATAATAAAAATTAAATACATATGAGCATACTAAGCATATTTTATATTTATAACGATGTAATATATATATATATATGTTACTATATATATGTAACTATTATACTATATATATTACCGTACCTATATATACTAAACATATACCATACATATACACACATATATACCACATATTGTATATACACATACACATATCATATATTATATATATATATCATGCTATATACATATTTATATATGTGTTTTATATATATACATGATACTTGTGCATATACTAAATACACATACACTCACTTTTTACAACATTCACGTACACTCTCCATCCATGTACGCATACTTAATTTTTTTTTTTTAAACTAAAAGTATAATCAGTTTAAGAACTATTTGGTACATGTATACTACTTGTGCTAAAAGGGAGAGAGGACACTGTGCGAAAACTACAGAGGAATAGCCATGTTTTCCATTGTGTACAAGATTATGGCGAAATTAGTGGCAAAGAGACTGACGCAGTATTCCGAAAAGATATTGGGTGACTACCAGGCTGGCTTCCGTAGGAATAGGTCGACTATCGACCACATCTTTTCAATGAGGATGATACACGAGAAGTGTTATGAATATAACATCGATCTACACTACTTGTTTATAGATTTTAAACAAGCATACGACAGTCTGTTTCGGAGCAAGATTTTTGAAATTCTACAGGAGTTTGGTATCCCAATGAAACTGAGCAATCTGGTGAAGATGTGTTTGAATAACTCATCAGCAAAAGTGAAAGTACAAGGTGGCTGCTCAAACTGTTTAACATTAATAGAGGACTGCGACAAGGTGATGTTCTGTCAACCATATTGTTTAACCTTAGTTTAGAAAAGGTCATCAGAAGTATTAAGGTAAACCCGAATGGTACGATCTTTGAACGATCCATTCAGTATTTGGCGTATGCGGATGACGTCATATTAGTTGGAAGGACTTTTAGAGCTTTGGAGGAGAGCTATGAGCAGTTAGAAAAAGAGGCAAAGTCCGTTGGCTTACGAGTAAACTGTGACAAAACCGAGTACATGTTAGCTTCAAGGTTTGACAGCAGAATATGTCGGTTAAGTTATGTGAACATCAACGGAAATAAGTTTGAAAATGTTAAAACATTTAAATATTTGGGAGCCATATTCACAAAGCAGCGGGATGTGAAAAGTGAAATTCAAGAGAGGTTGGCTGCAGGTAGCAGATGCTTCTTTGCATTGAGCCGGATAATGAAGTCAAAGTCCATTTCACGTAAGAACAAACTCCATATCTATAAAGTTATTATTCGGCCGGTCGTAATTTATGGATCAGAGACATGGCTGCTGAACCGGAGCGATAGTAACATGCTAAGGGTTTGGGAGAGGAAGATTTTAAGAAAAATATTTGGCCCTCCTGAAGAACGGAGTTTGGAGCATTAGGAAAAACAGGGAGCTCAGTGAGCTTTACGCGTCGCCAGACATAGTAGCTGAAATTAAAGGGAAAAGACTTGACTGGCTGGGACATGTAGAGCGCATGGATAGGATTAGTACTACAAGTAAGTTGTACAGAAATAAACCTGAAGGAAGAAGAAAGGTCGGTAGACCGAGGAGAAGGTGGATTGAGGAAGTGGAAGAAGATATTGCCAAGCTGGGCAAAAAAAAAAAAAGAAAAAAAAAAAAGAAAAAAAAATACTACTTGTGCTGGTAATTGCGTTTTTATTGTTGTGGGAAGAGTGTTTTGAATAATGATACGCTGGCGAATTTTGTCTGTTCGTTTATTAAGTTTTGTGTGTTGTGTTTATATATTTCGAGGTGTTCTATTATGTCAAGTCGTCGTTCTTTGTGGCCAGAATATATTAGCTTCATCGTGATCGTGATGTCATCGGGTTTGTGTTTGTTCGTACCTTAGGTGGTTGGCATAATTTGTTTGAGTCGACTTTGTTGTACTTGTACGATATGATATGTTCGGTAAATCGTTCCCTTATTTTTTCTGCCTGTCTGCCCCACATAAATGTTGTCAAAGTCCGGGCATTTCAACTCGTAAATCCCCACTGCTGTCTCATACACGTCAGTGAACTCTGTACGAGTGCGGATTTTGTTGCCTAATTTGTTGTTTGTTCAGAAAGATGTCTTAATGCCTAGTTTTTTGTATGAAAAAATTTGTGAATTTGTATGTGTGGCTTCCCAATATATGCGAATGTGGCGAATTTGTCTGTTGTTTCTGTGACAGTCCTATTTTGTTGGTGTGGTTCGTTTTTGAGGAGTTTATTAACGATATTCGCATTGTACCCATTGTTCTTTCTTATTTATTTATTTATTATTGTTTACTCTATTTAAATTATCGTATTGCGATCCGGAATATCCTTATCGGTGACTGAGACCTTAGTAAAGCCTACAGTGTACACTGAAAACATTGAATTAATTTTTTTTTTTTTTTAATTGAAGTTATAAAGGAGAGATTGCGTTTGTCAGTTAAAGCAGATATTGTGTTGATATGTTCTGACAAGTTTAGAAATAATGAAGGACATTTTATATTTTACTGCTGGTCAGTCAATAGAAACAACCACATAATTACATTTATTACTAATTATTTTTGTAATTTTTATCCTATAAAGTTGACAGTTTTTTTTTTTGTTTTTTCTTTTAATATTATTATATTACTTCCTCTTACTCCTAGTAAGAGGAAGTATTGTAATCGTGTCAAATTTTCGATATCGAGTTTTCACCGGAAATATCCGTTTTGAGGTCCCCTGAGTCCAAAAAAGTGGTTTTTAGCAAATGGTCTGTGTATGTCTGTGAACAGCATAGCTCAAAAACGAAAAACCGTAGAAAGTTGAAACTTGATATTCCATTTAGGTATCACCGTGGGATCTGACACTATGTTATCTGTCAAAATTCCTCAACCGGAAGTACCACTTTACTAGTTAGATTTTTTACTTTTTTGCGATTCTCTCAAAAATGGCTCCGACGATTTTCTTTAAACTCCAAACATCAACCACACATACAAAGAGCTACAACTTTTATTTGAAACATTTCTCCGGGAAAATGCACTGAAGGGCACTTTTGGGGGAGGGGTGGGGTTAGGTTTTCATCTAAAGTGCTATTTCAGTTTATTTCACAATTCTGTCATCTAATAATGTTAATTAGAATTAAATATGTTGTTGAAATTCCGAGTTTGAAAAAAATCGGATAACCGGAAGTGCGTTTACTTTACCACTTTACTAAATGATTTATTCACTTTTTCGCAATTTTCTCAAAAATGGCTCCGACAATTTTTTTGAAACATTGTATATAAACTAAACATACAAAGAGCTACAACTTCTATTTAAAACATTTTTCTAGGAAAATTCATTTAAGGGCACTTTTAGGGGAGGGGTGGGGATATGTTTTTCCCTAAAGTGCTATCATAGTTGATTATACAACTCTGTTATCCAAAAAAACTTAATTAGAAATAAATAGAAGGCCAACATTCGGAGTTTCTTAGAAAATTTGTAAACTGCGCTTTTACTGAACAGTTTTTCCAGTTTTCAACGAATTTCATTAAATTGTGGTACACAAACTATAAAATTTGTCAATTATCATTTTGAGAACTGGAGTAAGAGAAAGTTGTGTGAGTGTTTCACACCAGGTTTTTTTTT
>JAAEAF010013017.1:0-16535 GCA_011037195.1 Triatoma infestans
GTTGGAGAATATTCGTTTAAGGAATACGGTTAGCCTCGAGACAAGACCCCCCTCTCCCATGACAGTGCCATTTTTAAGTTGTTTCAGAACCCTCCTTAACTCTTCTTCTTCAAAATTTGATTTTCATAAAAACAAAAATTTATTCTACTTGTTACTACTGGGAAAAAATAGTCTCGAGTTTGAGTTACTTAAATGGAATATGTTATTCATGAGCTAAATATATATATAAAAAAAATCGAGGTTAATTAACAATACCATTTAATATTATTCCTTTTTTGTTTGGAAAATCAGTAAAGACAAATTAAATCTTAGAAATCCTAAAGATCATGAATAAATTATTTCTACCCCATAAACTTTTCTAAACTACAATGTTGTGTAGTGCGAGTTTACAATAAATTTAGTGTGAGTTTCCAGAAATAGGTGTTTGGCCTAAGCTATCATCGATGCCTAGCCATCATCAAACATAGCAAACAGATATACGAGCTGAATTTAAAAAAGAAAGATATATTAAATTTAATGGTTTTATAAATAGCTGATCGGCACAACCTCTCCAGTCTTATAATTCCATTGAGAGGAGAAACTCGCCAAGTAAATTAATTTATTTGGTTTCTTATCTTACGACCTATTTTACAAATTTAAAGAAAATTTGACAGTTTGGAATTTTAAGAATCTTACAGTAAGAGAACATTATTATGAATTTTTTTTTTTTTGTATACCTTCAAAATGTAGTAATACTTTTTACCAAGTGTAGCGTGGTTGTTTTCCGTGAGAAAAAAAGCGGATACAAAAATTTATAAAGAAAATACATCAATATTTTGTCCTTATTTTACCCACCAATTAAAAAAAAAAAAATTATTACTGCCACGCAAATTATGAAAAATTAAGGAATTTTTTTTTTTGTGGGGGTACTGCCCTCCCATTTTTTATTTTATTTTTATTAATTTACAAAATGGACAATCTATATTAAAAAAAAAGAAGATCGTTTTATATATATATATATAAATCTATAAATATATAAATACATAATATACATAGTAGTTTAGTTATTTATATTTAGACACTGTACATTTCATATATGAAGATATATTTCCAAAAAAAATTAAAAATGAATAAAGAGAAACATTAAAGCAAAAAATTAAAAAAAAAAAAAAAAAAAAGAATTCTAAAATATATAGAAATTATAATAAATTTTCATTTTTTTTTTTGTTTTATCAAAAAAAAATAGATAAAGAAAAATAAAATTTATAAAATATATTATATAAATAAAAATTGTAAAACGTAGGCACTTTTTATACACAATTTTTATTAATTAGCGTTTAGGTGTTTTTCAATGTTATTCATAAATAATAATATATAATATATAAATATAAGTATTATTTTTAGACTGTATTAATTTGTTATTATAGGATTGGTTTTTGTAATTTTTTTTTTTTTTTTTTTCTAAGCCACAGGGTTTATATTTTTTTCTTCTTTCATTATTTTCTTTTTGTTTTAGAAATTTGTTTAGAATTGTAAACAAAAATAGCAAAAAAAATACATGAGAAATGGTTTAGTCAGAAACAGGAAGGCTGAAACAAAAACACGGATGAATATTGCTTAACAACTGAATCATTTATTTACATAGTGCTTTCCGGCAAATAAGAAATCGAATCTGAGCTCTCCTCTAAATTGCTCAGAATTTTCCCCTCAAAAAAAAAAAAAAAATGTATTACAATCTTTTTTTCAAGTTTTCTTATGGAATGCTGATGTCAATTTTCTTGTATCCACCACCATGAAAAATAATTAAGATGGACACAGATTCATTCTGAAGATACAGTTATGATTTTTGTTGTCTATACGAGCCTGTTTTATTTTATCTAGCCTAGTTTCTTGTGCGGTGGCTATGAATAGGGCTATGAAACGCATCTTAGGAGAGAATGAAAAATCTCCGTAATACATTCCAACCCTGCACAATCAAGCTACCATTCTTATTTTATGTACAAGCAAACTTTACTCTAAAGCAAACAAGGTGGTATTTCTCCTGAGAAGTATGCTCTTTAAGAGTAATCATAAAGAGTGCAAACAAGATTAATTATTTTGTCAATTAAAAAAAAAAACACGAAACAAACATACATTTTGCTCTATGCTATATAATTGGTGAATTTCAAATATCAAATCCCCTGCCACCTAGGAAGCTATTAAGCTATGTGACCATCCCATGATTCCGTATTTTTTTTTTAAACTAGTTTGAACTATAACTGCTGCTACCTTATACTGTGCTTTGGTACGGCTTTCTAACATTTCTTTAAATCAGATTTTTTTCACTTCTTCATTGACAATCTTGTTATTTGTCAATTATTGCAACCAAGTTTTACAAGTGAAACAGAAAAGCCCCTGGAAGTTATTGTAAATAAAAACCGGAACAACATTTTTTGAGGGGAATAATCACCCTGTACATTTTATATTGCTGTCAGAAAGCTGTTAACAATCTTCATTCAAGAAAATTTTACTATAGGAAACATAAAATAAATAATTGAAATATCACATAATTATATATTTTTGGTTATATAATTTATCATATATATATATATACTTTTTTTTTTATTACGATCTCATTGTACATTTTTCCCCATATTTTCTTTTTTAAATAAATGAAATTATTATTTTTTATTCATGCAATATTATCAAATAAATATAATATTTTATAAAAAATTATCATTTTTTTTTTTTTTTTAAATATCACTTCAGTTTTCATTACGGCTGTCTAATCAGCTGTTTTAATTCCTTAAAATTCAAGATGGAGTTACCATAAGTCTATAAGAACATCAGATAAGTTTTTGTAATTACATTTGTTTTATTTTTAAAGTTATCTTTATGTAAGTTTTTGAAAATCTGTTATTTCATACAGGTTTTGGGGGCCTCTTGACCAAACCATTTTGGACAATTCAAAATAATTATGTGAGCTCTCCCATAGTTGGGTTAAGATAATATTCCACTTTCAGTTTCACAGATTCTCCCTTTCCATATAATTTACTGGTTTGTTTAATTTAGTATATCCTTAAAATTAAAACAGAACTGTCATTGTTTAAATACCACATTGTCATAAAAAAAAAAACTAATTAAAAGCAATATGCTGCTCGATGATGAGACACAGGTTTTAGTTTCATCGGTTTCAATATTTCTTTAAAAATTATAAATTCATATTTCGATTTTTTCTTGATGTTCTCTAAGTAAAGCCATACAGCTTTCAGAAGATATAACAAAATTGTTGAGAATATGTGGATGGGTCCGCAATATTGCTGCATAACATCTTGAGATTTTATCCATTGTTGCATGCTTTCTGATGACCTTACTCTATCGATAGGTAAGAATCTGAAACCGGCCAGGAACAACAAAAAATAACCATGCCACGACGAATTAAAATCCCAGCTGTAACAAAATCTTGTGACCAAATGTCGTCATATAAGAATATTAAAAAACTAATACTTCATGGGCTAATATCGCGTATGCATTTTGGTAAGGCAAAGGTTTAGCTTTGTTGAACACATTTCTTTTGCTTTGTTGCAGCTACGTTAAAGACTCAAAGCTAGAAATCCCAAAGAAATCTCTAATGTTGTATCCTTAGCATTTAGAATCTTTATGAGGGGTTACCAAATCTTTTTTATGCCCCTACCTTTTTTTTTAATAAAACAGACACGGATTCCTTGGACCAAAAGAGAAAAAAAAGAGACTAAAATGTCCATTTGGCTTCTTTTTTTTCCAGATTTCTTTTTTTTTTTTTTTTAAGTACTTTGTGTAGATCTAATAAGAAAAAATTTTGTATCCATTGTCATAAAAGCATGGATTTTTCTTCATTGATTCACTGACAAGAGTTTTTGTTGATTGCGTTTCAGATTTACTCATTTCAAATAAACTTTATATTAGATAAAACTCTTCTCTGATAATGCAGACTCGTTGATACAAAATTTATTTCTTTTCATTCTTACATGTATATCGTAAGTTTACAATAAAATATGGAAGCATGTTTTTAAAGAATTTTGACAAAATACCCACAAAGTGCCTGGATTTAAGGGTATTCCAGGTTTAATCTGCTTTCTATATCCGTTTCTTCACAACTTTTTTATGTCCATCAATATATAGTAGACAATAACCATTCACTCAGTCAAATTCTTCTTTGTTTAAAGAAAAAGGCCGGCCGGTTGCCTTTTTTTTTTTAATGACTCTATTTCTGGATATTCCTAGATGGACAGTCCATGGAATTTATTAATGGTTTTCCAAATAATGTTGTTGACCAGTTTATTTATGGAGTTTATCTCTTTTTGGTGGGTTTCAAGTTCTGTAGGGCAGGAATTTTAAAATGTCCAACCTTGACGCAAGTAACACTACTGAAGTTGTTATGTATTATCGCAGTTCTGTCATAAATCTTAAAAACAAAGGTGAGACTGGAATATAATTCCAGCGATTATTCTCAAATTTAATTAGCCATTAGAAAAATCTTATTTTATACTTCGGTATTCTTTGATGGTTATTGGTGGTGGTTATTACATTTTGGGTTAAAAAACAAAGTGTGGATTTAATTGCAATTTTCCCTTAATTAAATCAATATTTATTGTTATATTTCAAATAAAGTTTTTAATTCCATTTAAAAAAAAAAAAATGAAAATAGTATCCTGAGATTCCCCCTGTAAAAATCCATTGAATTGTACTCGAAATAAAAGCCGGAACATAGAATATTCACGGACCCGCATATTAAAAACCACAGCTAAACACATTACTTTTGGAGAAGGAGCAATCGTGCCCCTGTGGTCCACATATTTAGAGGCTGTTTACTAAAATAATCAACCAAAAAAAAAAAAAAAATTGCTAAACTTGTCTAATAAATCCAAACTTAGATAATATGTTAAGCGGCCCTGAGAATCTGTAAAATTATTACCATCTTGCATCGTGATGTCGTATGCTCTTACAAAAGTTAGGGCTTAAAAAATGAATATATATAATAGTTATGATTAGAAATTTTTTTTAATTTTTTTTTAACAAAACTATGTAAAAGAGTTTTTACTTTAAATTTCTATTATTCGAATTTATTTATTTATTATTATTATTATTATTAATTTTCTTTATTGTGTTTCATTATTAATTTTTCCTGCCTGTATTTTGAAAATAAGTTCTAAGTTAGGAGATATTTAGAAGAATTTTCCTCCAGCCTAATGGCTCGCCTACGTAATTTCAGTTTCTTTTGCTTATGAGTTATAATTAAAAGTATCCTTTTTCAACATTATAGCTTTTCAATTTTAATTAAGCCATTTTTAATATAAACTATTGAGTAGCGAAACACTGCCTTTCTTAATTGCCAAGATAGTTGTCAAAAAAAAAAAAAAAAATTAAAAAAATAAATAAAGAAATAAATAAATAAAAAAAATTTCGTTTGCTTGTTCATTGTAATCCTTTAGATATTTGTAATTTATTAATAAAAATAAGGACCACACACAAAAATCGAGCAAATATGTGATTTTTTCCCCTTTGTAATTTTTCCTAGAAGCTCAAAAAAAAAAAAAAAAATTTAAAGAAATATTCAGCAGAATTTTTGTCTTTTCTGCTATTTTTATCTATATTATAAATAAGCTTTTTATCTTAAAAAAAAAATAAAAATAAATAAATAAACAATTATATTAAAACTTTAATCAGTCTTCCTTCAAAATTATAAAAAACAAAAAAATTGGTATAAAATTTCTTTTAATTTTTTTTTTTTTTTTATACTTTTTTTATACTCAAAATCTGAGAACAAAATATTTAAACTTTGATTTATACGTTTTGATTTTTTTTCTTTTCACCACATTGTTTATTTTGAATATTTTTTTTTTAGCATAATTTCACAAAATTTGTGGAAATAATTTTGTATTTATATAAAATTGAAATTTTTTAATGGCCATAAAAAAATTATTGTAAAACAAAAACAAAAAACAAAAATTACAATATTGCATTATAAAATTTTGGCAAATATTTAAATCATATATAAACAAATTTTGGCTTTTATTAAAAAAAAAAAAAAAAAAAAATTGTAATAATAATAAAATTATTAAAAGAATGATTCAATGGAAATTAAATGGGATGTGTTTTTAAAAGCAAAATAATAAAAAATTTAGATATATATAACTATAGTTTGAAATTCTTTTTTCTTTGTTTTTTTTTTTGTGCATAAAATTTTTTATATATTTGATCCTCAATGTATAACAGTTGCATTTGAATACATTTTTCCGTTAAATCTTGCTCTTTGGCGTGGGGAGGAGTTATGTCATTGGTCATCAGCAATTAGCAAATTTGCGCGGAGCCTATGATGTGTTTGTTCACTTTTTACAGTATTCGCCTGAAAAAGAACAAAAAAAAAAAAATCGCTATTTGAAGAACGGTGAATGATGGAGTGCCTCATAATATTATGAAAAAACAATTTCAATTGAATAATGCCGAAAGTTTAAGGAAATGTCGTAGAAAAACTCTAGGAATTTTGCTACAATGGAAGCGTTAGTCAGCATAACCTGGACTTTACCAAATTACCGAATACAAACCTATTTTCCATACATTTTACTGGCCACATTTTCTGAAGTAAATGCTTTAACTCCTGCTATTGTTAGACTTATAAAGTGTCTCCAATATACATAAGTTCTCACGCCGATCTCACCTCATTAAGTGCCCTCTTTAGCTTTTTGCAACCTCACATGCTATACAGATGCCTTCTAAGGTAACCGTGTAAAGTAGGCATCCTACAAAACAGACTTCAAATTGGCCACGAGAAAATTTTTGAAGGCATCTACTCAGGTACTCCTATTTTTACCTTTTTTTTTTTGAAATACAAATCTTCCCAACTCGGGCAAGTTGTATTTACTGGGGTTATTCCCTTTTAATTTCACTATAAGTAATTTTTGATATGTATCCTTTAGTTGCCTTTCTTTTAGCCAGATCCGAAATTCTGTGTTCTCAAAAGAGTCCATTGATATATTTAATTTGGAAGCTGTGCTCTATTAATTATTTAGGAGGCTGTTGAAGTTCACCCGAGCCTGGTTGCTGGCAGGATAAACGAAGCACTTGCTTCCTAAGTAGGTATTATTGCCTCAGTTTTAATTTGTAGATGAGTATAAATCAGTGGCTGATTGCTCAAAAGAATGTAAGTTATTCTTTCCCATTTTTCTTTTAAGTTCTTTTTTTTATTTTTAATTTAAGGCGCGTCAACATCATGGTCATTGGCACCCGGAGCCTTCTCAATGCACTGCCTCCGGACAGTGTTCTCTCGTTGCAGACAACACTGTACATCACCGGACAGTGAGCTGTAGAGACTCCTAGGAAGACAAATTTTAAGGGTAGCACAGCCCGGGTCCTCCACGTGGGAGTCCAATAAGCTATTCCCATCCCTTTTTAAGTTCTTAATTAATATTATTTCAAACCACTCTTTAAGTTGAATATGTGGATGGATCCGCAATGCTGGATAAAATACCACACCCTTTAAGTGTTTGGGTCTCGTGCCATAACCTTAATGCGGCATTAAATACCGTATGAGGATTTGTCAAACCCATATCACATATATGCAGGGTTGATTCTATGATAATCCTTGGGCGATGAGGTTCGGTTATTTTTTTTTTTTTAATTTAAGGCGCTTCAGCATCTATGGTCATTAGCGCCCGGAGCCTCCCAGTGCACTGCCGGCCTCCGGACAATGTTTTCTCGTTACAGACAACCCATCACCGGATAGTGAGTTATAGAGGCTCCTAGGAAGAAAAAATGTAAGGGTTGCCCAGCTGGACTCGAACCTAGGTTCTCCGCGTGGGAGTAAAGTGCGCTAACCACTTAGCTATTCCCTTCCCTCTTATTGGATTCATGTTGTGAATTTTGAGGCGTATTTAAGAAATAGAAATTGTTAGAAACATATCTCGACAGTATTTTATTAATAAATTGAACATCTTAGAAATTATTATATCATTATTTACGATTTTACTTTGTGGATTTTTTTTTTTTTTTTACTTTCACTTACTCTTGGTAAAAGGGAGTATTGTAATAGTGCCAAATTTTCGATATCGGAGTTTTCACCGGAAAAATCCGGTTTGAGGTCCCCTGAGTCTAAAAAAATGGTCCGAGACCGCTGTAAACATGGACCGAGCTTTGAGCATATGTCCATAGAAGGAAGAAACCATTGCAGCAGAGATTCCCTTCCTATATTCAAGAAGATACAGTTTTGTGTCTCGAAACCAGTCGATGATGCCAAAGTGAAACAAAAATCCTCGAGATATTTTCCCTAGAAAACCTAGTTGCTGAGTTTACTACCTATTCGAACTATAACTGAAAAGCTACCATTCATTCAATCTGTCTTTAAACAATATCTTAATCCAATTTTAGTACTAGCTAATAGTTTGAGACTGAAGACAAATGCAAACTCGTGAAGCAATGCAATCTCTTGAACTGATTCGTATATTCATATTTTTGTAGCTAAACTGACATATTTTTAATATATGGTTGCTGCAAATATGAATTACATTATGCTGGTCCAATCTTTTTAATCATCCGAATATCCAGAAATCTACCTTCTAGCAATGTCCCCTTCCCCCCCCCAATTGCAATTTATAATGGACTTAAAAAAAATAAAAAAATTGTATGAAAACATGCCAGTTTGCTTAAATAATTCAAATGAATGTTTTACATTTATGCAAACCTCGTATGTATACAGAGGATTATTCATTAAAATCAAATCGCCCAACTCAAGCTCCCGTCACGTTTGGACATAGTTGTTACAAAAAATTTTATCCACATTCAAACAAATAAACCAATATGAACCAATTAGATTTGTTTATTTGAACCACATATATTATGTTTTACTTTTATTTTTTATTTCACCAAAAAATAAAATTGGGCAAGGAAAGAATAGAAATGAATACAGTAAAATGCAAAAATGTAAAAATAAATAAAAAAGAAAAATATTAAAAAAGAAGAAATCATATTGTTATAAGACTTTATATTTGTACATTTGTATGTATAAAGTTATTGAGTGAGGCACACAGGATTTATATAATTTGTATTATATATAAATATGTATAATACATTAAATTAAGTCGATTAATATATATATTGATTCTTCTGTGTACTTAATATAATATAGACAAATGTTTTGAGATAGGGCCTTTTTCCTTCAGCGTATTTTTTATTCCAAACAAAAGAAACCAAAACAAAAAAAAAGTTATTCAAATTTATTTGTTTCACGTAAATTATATTTATAATAGGTGCTTGTTTCAGGGTGTACTTTTGACCCCACCAACATCAAAATAATAAAAACAGAAATAAATTTCTAATTAACAAAATAAATAAAATAAAAAAACTTCTGTAATACATCAATTTTAAGCAAAATGTATAAGAAATAACAAAAATTATTAAATTAATTACAAACGAATTCTTTATATAAAGAAAAACTAATAAATTATAAATATTTGTGTGGCTTAGTCGATATGATCGTCAACATTTTCCTTAAATAACATTGATTTTTTTTTTGTATTTGTTAATTGACTTAACTGTGAAAGCTGTCGTTTGGAATATTTCCACAACTAGTTTCTGGAGAACCAGAAAAGTAGCAAATACAAGCTTATTTTATTACCACACAATGAAACTTGATTCATTCATCCTAATGGTTTTTGAAGTCAGTATGAGGCAATATGCGGAGATTTATTTTGTGGTTTAGAGGTAATCTACAAGTAGTCGAAATCGTGAGATGTTGATATTTTCGAAGAAAGCTGAAGAACATAAGACGAGGTGAGGATGCTCTTAAGGTGTTTGCCTCTCGCCAAAACAGGGCCGGTTCTGTCATATCTGCAAGGTGTGCACCGCTCATGGGCGGCCGAAATCTATTCATTGTTTTTATCCTGCATTACTGAATACTTAAATATATATTTCTTAAGTTATGTAAGTTTAACATACCTATTCCGTATTTGAAGACTTCAGTTACTGTTTGTTATATTAAGGGATAATTATATTTCATAGTTGACCACAAAATTTTAAAATTATTGTTAGGATATTCAAATTTGTACAAAATGACTTATTACTTCCTATCTTGCATTTGTGCTTAATTCTCTTTAGCTTTCTTTTTCAATAATGGAATGAAAATTCTGGATTTTTTCTTTATAGCTCACATTAATTATATAAAACAGTAAACATTATGTTAGAAATAACTTGATTTCTGCATTTTTTTAATAAAAAAATTTTATAGCACAAATTGATAATTTACAAAATACACAAGAAGGGAAAATTATTAATAAAATTCTAAACTAGATTTTTCATAGAAACAACAAGCTATAAATAATTAGCCAATCACAGTGTAGAAGTGAAGGCGTCATATGTGGGCGTAGTCAGCATGATAATTATAAATTTATGATTGGCCTAACATACACCCATATGTTTTTTGCAGTCTTCATATGAACTCTGGTTCACCACTGGTAGCGCAAATCTACTGGCTTACGCAACTGTTGGGTTTTCCTTTCTGCAACCCCTTCTCTTCTGATACACACACACACATATTCTTCTTTACACACACACACACACACGCCTCATTGATACATCTTTCTCTCTCAACGGTAGTGGTTAACTGCTTCCAAAGACCGCATATATTTCACATCCTGCACCAAGGTAAGTTCTTATTATCTATTCTTACTACCATTTATCATTGATATTTGGTATTTGTTTACCGTCCCTCTTTTATTCTTGTTTCTACTACATCCATTTCCATCAGTTTAGCTTACGGATACGCATCCTCGAGCGTCCACTGCTCTTACCCCCCCTAGTGAGAGTAAGTACTCCGATCGTGTCAAATTTTGAAATTTGTGTTAACAAAATAACTCAAAAACAAAAAATCGCAGGACAAACTTTTGATATCGTATTACCATCGCAACTGACACAAAGGTTTCAACGCAGAATCCATCAACCAGAAATGCACCTTTACTGAATTTGTTTTTTTCTGCAGTTTTTCGCGATTTTCAGTAAACATCCTATCCTACAAATGCTACAACTATTATTTGAAATATTTTGCTGAGAAAAAGTACTGATTTCAGAGAGGTTCTGGAAACCTGGCAGTTAGATTGAAATTGAAACCCCTTAGATTGTATACTGACTGCTAACCCCTACCATCTTGTTAGTGGCATGCCCATCTAAACATCAGAACTTTCAAGAAAATTTGTTCATTATATTGTGGTAAGTGACATATTTTTTTACTATTTTTAACTGCTTTAAGACTTACATGAATTAGCCTTTGAGAATTATTTGCAGCAGAATTTCACTATAAACAGCGACTTGACGTTTGGTAATTTTTAAAGATAGAAAATAGGAAATTATAAATCACAATTATTCTTATCTCTTCGAATTGTTTAATTTATTTTAATTTGTTTTTTTTCTTAGATGTTTAATTAATTTTATTAATATTATGTACAAAGAGTATTACATTCATTCATTTACAAATTGTAACAGAATTAGTATTTACAAAGTTCTGAGTTTTCCTAATTTCTTTTTTTTTCCCTCTTGATTTTTAATATTTTAATTAATTTTAATGGAAATTTTACACACCATATAGAAATTTCTTATTAAAAATTATAGAATTAATTTTATTATATATTAGAAAAATTATTTTATTCATTCATTTTATACAAAAAATACATAGGTAGTGATATATATAATTACATTTCTTTTGTTTGTTTAATACAATTAATACGTTTGTAATGTTTTTGGAAGAGATTTTTAATTATTTATAACAGAAAAATGACTACAATAAATAATAAATAAAAAACTAAGATAAAACTATAATACATTTTGAAAGGTCATTGGTAACTTAAAACTAATTTGGCATTAAAATTACATAACTGAATAACTAGTTAGTTGTATTTATTAAATGGAAAATAGTCATTTTTATCCCTATATTATATAAGAGTATGAAAAATAATCAAAAGTCAGTCAACCAGTTAGTCAGGTCCCCTAACGATTGAGTCAATCAATCAACCAATCAACCAACTAGTCCAACTTATGCTTATTCTTTCTGCAAGGAGACGTGAGAGGAGATATAACTCAGTGGTGACTCTCCAAATAAGTTATATATTTACTGAACTCCAGCGCCGCTTGAGTCGTCGAGTATAGTTACCAGAAAGAGACAAGGATGAGAGCTGATGAATTAAAGGATTAGAATAAATGATGAAATTTTTATATCCTTGTTTTTTGAATCTTGTGTGCGGATTTCACGTCAGTCGCTTGTCATTGCAGAGTCCAAGATATCGTACTGTATCTATGGTAGGAAGTGCCGTCTACAGTTGGGCAGATGGTTCGTCGAAGAGTATACTTTATAATTTGGCATTTTGTAATGTTTACTTTTATTTTCCATTTCACGAACCGTTGCCCAAGCGAGAGTGAGTAAATGGTGCTGCAATACGCGGGTAGTCAGAGAAGGGGGGCTCTGAGGATCTGCACCGCACTGTGTCGGGACCAGAGGCCATTGGTGGTTGTTCCTATCGAGCTCATGGCAAGGGAGAGATGGTAGATCCGGGAGTTGAAGGCCGAGATTGGAGAGGCAGAGGCCAGATTGGTAGCCAGGAGGACTATGATGATGAGGTGGCAGGAGCGTTGGGAGGAGGAGCATCGCGGTAGGTGGACGGCAAGGCTCATCCCAAGCTTGGCGGAATGGGCAAGTAGAAAGCACGGCGAGGTCGACTATTTCCTCACCCAATTTTTCATGGGACATGGTTGTTTTGCCGTTTACCTGTATAGGGAGAGGAGGATGGTAGACTCGGCGTGCATATACGGGAACGCCGCTAGGGATGATGCCTGCCATACCTTTTTCGGGTGCGGAAGATGGGCGAGAGAAAGACAAAAGCTGGAAGCTGAAATCGGGAGGGTCATCCGAAGAGACCGGTTGCTCATCCGGACAAGGTTGCCATCTTTGTCCGAACGGTCATTTGGATGAAGATTATTGAGATGAACCAGCACCTCAACCTCCCGAGGATGGGGTCAGCTAGTCTGGAGTGGGCCCGTTAGGGCGGATTATGAGGCACCACCCTGAAGTATACCTTAGCAGTTCCGGGGTGGGCGGATGCCTGCGAGGGAGAAGGAGGCTTTTAGTGGGTGCGAGTCCCACACTCGTGCGGAGACCTTTCCCCCTCCATAAAAAAAAAATGCGGGTAGATTGTACGGGATTAATATGTGGTTAATATAATGGCTATGCCATTTGCGTAAGTGAAAATTGAAGTGTGAGGGTGAGTAGGAATGTCAAAATTTAAATAATGCGAGTCCCACACTCGCGCGGAGGCCTTTTCCCCTCCATAAAAAAATAATGCGGGTAGATGTACGGGATTAATATGTGATTAAATAATGGCTACGTCATCTGCGTAAGTGAAAATTGAGGTGTGAGGGTGAGTAGGAATGTCAAAAATGTAAATAAGAAAAGTATTGACCGAACCAACCTGTGGAACTCCGTCCATCACAGGATAAAGAGAAGAATATATTGTTCTCTGATGGACACAGAAAAACCTATTGGAAAGATAAGATATTATAATTAGACAGTAAGTAAGTATTAGGAGAGTTTGTTTGAGCTTTCGACCAGACTCGATCAAATGTTTGCGCAATGTCGAGAAAGCATCCGAGCAGTACGGCTTGTGCTCTAGAGAAAAAGCTATGATATCTACTGGTGAACAGTGGAATCAAAATGAATGATGCGATAATAAGCCCAACCTTTTGATTTCAATTTTACATAACATATTATAATATTAATAATGTATAGAAAATCCTGTATTGAATATGTGGCTGATCCCGCAATGGTGGATAATATCTGGGATTTTATTATCATCATATCATGCTTCTTTTTTTATTGGTTAATAGGTTTTGGATTCTCATTTGATAGTTGACTTCAACTTTAAGTTTGTGTGACATACCACACTGATTGATTGTATCGGGGAGGTTATATTCTTATGAATTAACTTCAGATTATAGTCAACACTTTATATATTTTATACTCTGACGATGGATGAGCATCCGACACTGGTCAAAATCAATAAAAAGAAGCCATTCTATGACGGATAAAAATCCCAGATGAAAATCCATTAACATTCAGAGCTTTTATATTTTAAATTGATTGATTTAATAAATGATCTCATATAACTGTGAACAAAAGTCTCTTAGTCTCTTTTCAAAGGTTTTCTATTTTTCAAAGTTATCCAGCTATCAGGTAGTTTAAATGAAATTTTGGAAGATAGGCTGATTGGTATTTTATTTATTCATTTATTTATTTATTTATTTATTTTTGTAAAGGTTAAGATAGAATTCTTATTTTTACAATTCCAAGGAAACAACGAACATACACCTAGCACTCTCTATAGTTTTTCTATTTTACTTTACTAATTTGTTTTTGCTTTTGATTGGTTTGTATAATACTTCATTTTTTTTTTACAATAATTTTTAAGACTAATCATATATATTATATTGCTATTTCTTATTATTAAAATATTTATTATTTTTTTTAATGCTAAAAATTATACACGAGATTTCTTATACTTAAAAAAAAAACTATTTACAAAATTTTTTAATTTGACTAGCATCATTTTTTGGATGTTTATAGTGATTTGTAAATGGAAGGTATTGCTCATAGAAATTTCATGTGGGGCTCCCTCAAAAAAAAATTTTTTTTTTGTTAATATACGTATATAAATGTACATTTTTATAATTGTCCAAAGTGGGCCCCAATCTTCGTTTTTTTTTTTTTTTATGGTATACATTAAAGGTTTTTTTATTTTCAGTTTTCGAGAAGGACAATTACTGTGCTTAGTGTTTTGCAAGTCATATAGCAGAAATTTCTTCATTATCAAATATAACTTTATCAGTAGAATTGACCCTAATCTGTCTGATTGAACCAACGGACGATCTGGGCGTTGGAAAATCTTTACGGCCGTTCTGTTTAATTTCGGCCGTTGTTCTCGGTTTAGTTTCAGCCAAACTGAGCACAACTGATGAATAACCACGACAGCAACAACAACCAGCATAACGTACAGTAAGTATACGTTTAAATGCTTCACGAAATTCCGTATTAAATATTGAATAAATAATTGGATTAAATGCTGAATTTGAATAACCTAACCATGTTAAAATTTTAAATGCCATACCTGGTATACAGGTTTTACAAAATGCTGCCACAATGTTTACACAAAAAAATGGTACCCAACATAATAGAAATGTACCCATAATTATGCCAACAGTTATGGCCGCTTTATGATCGGATACATGATAGGGTGATGATGTTGTGTGATGCATTGGCGGTAATGAGGGTGATGTTAACGGTCTTGTCACAGCTTTTATACTTTTTACATGTTTCTGTGCATAACAATAAAGTCTAGCATATATACCCAGCATAACTATACATGGTACATAGAAACTAATACATGATGAGACTACAGCATACGCTGGTGAAAGATCTAAGGCGCATGTCGGATGGCCATCATAGTAGACTGGTGGTGATAATGGCCGATGTAGTCCCATTGATATTGGTACAAAGGATATCAGTCCAGCTAGTAACCATATACAAGCGATTGATACAATGGCCACTCGTTTCGTCACCCATCTGCTGTACCTTTAAACAAAGTATAATAATATTAGTTAGTTCAATAATCGATTTGTTGATTTATACAATTGATTTTTATTTTTACTCTTCAAATGAAGAAGATTTTGGACTATTAAAATCGATGTTAGATGTGATTAGAGAAAAAGGATGGTTATACAGCCAAATTTACTCCTACATAATAGATCTATTACTTTCTCTTACCTCTTATAAGTGGAAATATTGTAATAACTGTCAAATTTTCTAAATTGCATTTTCACCGGAAATGCATGTCTTGAGTTAATGTGAATGCGAAAAAAATATATTTTAGTGTGAGTGTGTCAACGAAATATCTCAAAAAAGAAAAAAAATATATTTAGACATAATCATAATTTACAATCATTCCATTTTTATTATTAAACATACACACAAACTAACATAACCTTATAACCTCCCGCACACAATCAACAAGTGTAGTGTGTGCCAGAAATCTGAAGTGTGAAATCAACTCTCTACACAAACTTGATAACCTTACTTCGACGTTGGATGAAAATTTAAACCCGGCCAGGTAAGGCATAAATAAGCAAGCTACAACGGATAAAATTCGAGATAATGTTTATTCTTTAAACTTAGAACGGTAACTCCACAGATATAAAACTGTCACTCTCATTTTGTAACATTTCTTTGGAAATGATCTGATGTATCTCTTAGTTGGCTGATCGGCCGGGGGTATCATAAGAAAAACACTAAAAAATTGTTTAAGTGTTTTTTATTAATGGCCCGACGTTTCGACAAACATTGTTTGTCTTCTTCAGGGGCTTGTAAATACAGAATTTGTGTGCTCTATTACATGTTCAATTATGACTGAATTTGGGGCATTAAATTTCAAATTACATAAGGTTTGTTCAATGTTATTGGCACTCTCTTCTGTATGCATTATAATCTAGGGGGAGTACTACCTGCCAGGGTA
>JAAEAF010013019.1:0-13977 GCA_011037195.1 Triatoma infestans
ATGAAAGATTTCCTGCTGTCGTTAACGTTGGAGTCGTAGACATAGTATTTACCAAGTTTTATGTCGATCAACCATGTTACCTTCACAGAGGAGAGGTCTCCTACCTATAGTGCGTCATCTATCCTACCTTAGTAGGAGAGACGGCCAAATGTAGTGTGGGTATTTGTATTTTGTTTCTGGAATAAATGAGAATGCCTTTATTTTGAAAAATAACATTTTTTTTTTTAGATAATAGTAGTTGACATAATATATGTTTTATAAGCATTACCTCTTTAATATATCTCCTATATTTTGATAAAGGGCATAACTTTGAAATGTGCGTCATCTCTCCTAGCTTTATCCTATACTTTCTAACTCGCCTAAAATTGTTCTCGGCTGATATTTAACATAGAATATCATTCAAAATACTAGCCAGTTTCAGATATGACGAGGACAAACAGACACACAGATATTAAATATTATGACGAGGACAAACAGACACACAGATATTAAATATAGTTAGATAATCAAATTAAAAAAACAGTGCAAACGACAAATTATTTTGTATCTAAAAAATGTTTATAATTCCAAACTAAATCCAACATTTTAGACTCAATTTATGACAGAAGAAAGGAAATGCGCAATGTAACATAATATGGCTGTTTATGAAGATACTGCAACTAAGAAGGAAGGTTATATTATATGACATCACCAGGGGAGGACTGTGCGCCCGGAAACTAAATAGACATGCAACTCAGCATCTCCTCTGTCAGTGCGCTCTCCTTGTATGTATTTAAGCTGACTCATTATTCTTCTACCACTATAATAATGATATCCATTTTAAAATTAATTAAACAAAACAAAAAAAAGTATACAATTTTTATCATTATTACTACTGATTACAATGTCAAATAAGTCACATATTCTATATAATAAAAGACGATCATTTGGCTGGCCATTTGTTAGTTTCATAATATTAGTATACCTGAAATCCAGAACTTAGAAAGACAAAATTTCCAGACAATATTTAAAATCAATCTGTGGTAAAACAATTCAAAAAACTTAATTGCTGTGAACAAATTAGTTTACAGAAAATCGTTGGAACCTTTTTTCGAGAAAAACACGAAAAAATTGAAGAAAAAAAACCATTCGGTCAAGTCGCACTTCCGGTTGATGAATTTTGCCCGAAATATCTTCGTGTCTGATGCCGGTGGGTAGAACACACAGACCATTCATTTTTTTTCGTATTCAGTGGACTTTAAAAAATGTGTATTTCCGGTGAACACTCAATTTCGAAAATCTGGCACGATCGTAATACTTTCTCGCACTAAGGCTTAGAGGAAGTCAAAAGACAGATTTCAATAAGATATTTTTTTAAAAAACAACATAATGTACGTTAAAAACAACAAAAAAATATCTTTTCTGAAACACTCGACTTTTTCTTATTGCATCATTACACTTTACTTCTAAGCGTTAAACTTTCTATTAACATGGAATGATTGCTCAGTTTTAATTGACTTTGTATTGTACAGAAACATGGCATGGCGTCTGGACATTTATTTACTTTATATTTTCCTTGTATATTATATATTCGCATTTTTTGTGTTATGCTCTTCACCCAAATAAATAAATAAAGAAACACACACACACATATCACAGGGGGAGACCATTTCCAAAAACTTCTTCTTTTTTTATATATTCAAGGTATCCCAAAATATTTTATAAATACTTTCTCTTATAGTATAAGTGAAAGTACAAAAATATTATAATTACACTTTCTTTTTTTTTAAATTATGTAAATAATTAATTATTTAATGAACATTGGCAAAATAGGTTATTGGATCGAGTTGTATATTTCCTGTCCTTTTAATTTAGAAGACCTATAGAGTATACTACCAGAGCCACAAATATTTGCATATTTAACAACTTGTGATTATAGCCATTTTTTGATAAGTGGGAAAGAAATCGCCAAATATTTTTATATTATATAACTCTAGAATAATTACTTGTAACAGATATATTTATTACTGATCTGTATTAATTTTAATGTAATTATTAAATAAAATCGAGGAAATTAATAATTCTTATTAAGGAAGTTATGTCGCTGTGAAGAATTACTGGAAAATATCACACGAGTTTCTCTTACTTCTTTGTTAATACAATTATGATAAACATAAATTTTTACTCTTTTGACCAAACACTAAGGGGGCGGGAGATAATTACCTATCATAAAAGTGATTACTTTGTTGTCCAGAATGGAGTGATAATGACATTGTAACCCGTATATAACATTTGAAATTTAACAATACAAATTTCGCAGAATTAAAATCAAGTTTTTATTTTTCCGGAAAAACTGTTTCAAATTAAACCCTTATGCGTAAAGTCGCACTTCCGGTTAAATGTTTTTCTTTCAAAAATGAAATTCTATCAATGCTTCTAATATATAAACACCTGGACAAAATTAGCGCATCACCTCATTATTTTTTCTATTTCTTTGTTTACAATTTCATTAGAGTTCAATGGAATTGCTCTTACCAGGATTGGTATTAGCATTAGAGCCGGGATTAGTGATAATCCTCTAACGTAATCTTCCTAGTCGAGGGAATAAACAAATAACTCATATTTGTTTCACTTTCGACTGTATCTTAATCGTGTTGCTTTGTGTTAAAGTTATTCCTTTTTTCATTTTTTTTTTTGGAAGTTTTTTTTTTAGTTCGAGGTTTTTAGAGATTAATATGGATAGGCATGAAGAAATCCAGTTAGAGCACTAACACTCTTGGATGATGGCTTGTCCCACAGACAAGTGGCCATACGCTTGGGAATAAACCAATCATCGGTTAGCCGGATACTCCATCGATTCAGGGAGACGGGAAGCAGCCATAAGGGCCCGGGCAAGGTCGGCCAAGGGCACTTCAGCCAGAGATGACCATTTCATAACGCTTTCAGCCTTAAGTCAGAGGTTCTAAAAAGCCTTCAACTCAGAAATGAACTTCATTCGGCCAGACGCCCTGCCACTGGGCCACTTCTCACCAGACAGCATCGAACTGCCAGGCTTCAATTTTCACGGCAGTACGTACCATTGGACAATTGCTGATTGGAGAGTAGTTTTGACATGCCCATTGGAAGAATGGAAGAACATTCCTCAAGAGGACATTGCTCTTGTCATCCAGTCAATGCGGAAACGCCTGGAAGCTGTTAGACTAGCAAGAGGACGTGTTATATATTAAGGTTGTAAAATTTTGTTTTAAAAAAGAAGATTCTGTAAACATAATGATTTCATTTTTTCTTGATTCATTCTCACATTAAAACTGGTTGTAACATTTTCCTTGCTTTCTTATTTACTAATAAATATCAAAAGAAAAATATGTTTATCTATCTCATATATGAAAAATAAGGAAAGAAATAGAAATACAAGGCGATGCGCTAATTTTCTCCAGGAGTTTATATTCCTAATATCTAGGTGGTAGAATCGTACATTGTAATGACGTGTATTGATTATACTTTAGGAGAAAGCTTAACCCGAAAATCCACAAAAATTCAATTTTCCCGGGGAAAATGTTTCAAATAAAAGTGATACATATTTATGTGTGTAGATGGTATATGAAGTTTAAAGAAAATCATTGGAGCCATTTTCTTCAAGAAAATTCAGAAAAACTAAAAAAAAGCAGTAAAGTCGCGCTTCCGGTTGATAGTTTTTGCCCTAAACCTTCGACTTTCGTTCATATCCGGTGGTAAGTATCTAAAACGGAATACAAAAATTTGGAACTTCCTGTGACTTTATGTTTTTGGTATATTTTGTTCACACATACACACAGAAAAGAAGAAATAGCGATAGACTCATTCATTAGCTAAAAACATTTTTTCCATATTCTGGAGACCTCAAAATATGTTATTTCCGGTGATAATTCATTTTCGTAATACTTCCTTCCACCTTGTTAGGTTTAAGAGATAGTAAAAAAAGATTTGAATAATATAAAAATATAAAACTGAGATGTTTATTGTAGGATGTAATCCCATAAAGAAGCATGAGAATAATGAGTTAACATATGCGGAAAGCGCTACAAATAAAGACATATAATATGACAGACTGGCAGACAAACAAAAAGAGAAAGAGAGAATGAGCTGGTAGAAGCAGTATCTGGTCAAGGAGGTTGCCTATCGGCCCGGCCAGAGGATGCGGGTTTCACATTTCTTGCCAAGCTGGCCACTACTCTTGGGGGCTTGTTATGCTTATCTCTGTAACTCTAGAATGGATGTGGGAAAATAATAATGTTTTCAAACCATAAAATGGCCTCCGTTAATTTTTTCTTCTTATTATTATTATTTCAGTAACCTCTTCACATAGTAATTGCCTTTAATTAGACGATACGTATATTTGTGAAGGTCATTTGGAGTGAAAAATTTAAAGGTAGTTATATATATATATTTCATAATTAGTATTTAACAAACAATTGGACCCACAACTGTGCGTCTCAATAATTACTATATTAAATAAACAATTTTGACCAATATAGACGAAACTATCTGCGTACATTCTTCAGATACTGCGAAATCGTACGTTTAGCGCAATGACCGCTCTAGGACCGAAGTATTACCTAGTATCTTTATCAATTCATAGAGCTGTAAGAAGAAGGTCTGCGATCATATCAAATTTACGATTTCGAGTATTAGTGGAAATTTACGTCTTGATATTGCCTTGAGGCTGAAAAAGTAATTTTAAAAATTGGTCTATGTATGTGTGTGTCTGGGGGGGGGTCAGCATAATTAAAGCAGTGAAAATCGTAGAAAGTTTAAACTTCATATTTAGTTTAAAGGCTAGCATGTGACGACCGGGACAATAAGGTTTTGAAACAAAAATCCATCAACCGGAAATAAAAATTTACTTAATGGAGTTTTATTTTTTGCTATTTTCTAAAAATAGATTCAAGGTTTTTCCTTTAAACTTGGAATACTAACCCACACATATAAAGAGTTACAACAACTTTTATTTGTAAAGAATTCGTCTTGCAATATTTGTAAATTTATTTAAGGATGGTTTTGGGGGTGGGGTGGGGTTTTATGCTGTCCTCAGTGTGTTATTGTGCTATTTCAATTTATTATACGATCTATCTAATATTAATGAGCATTAAATATGTTGTTAAAATTATGAGTTTGAAGAAATTATAGGTTGGCCGGATGGATGTGAGACTTTTTTTAATAATTTTTCAGTTTCCTGCGATTATGTCCATAAAAACAGTGGACGGTTTTCATTAAACTTGTTATTATACTTATTACATTTACGTGGAGGTTAAACCATGTCCTGGAGAAGGCCTATCACCAATGTTTGAACCCCCTCCAAAAAAGGTGTGTAGGGGCTGGAACATCACGGTACCACCAAAAGTACCATTTCATTATACAGAGTATACTTTCTATCAGCCATATAATATTGAAGGCTACCATTATTTTAGTAAAAATACCAATTTTGTAGTAAGTTTACTAATTTGCAGTAAAAGAAAATCCTATGTACATTATTTGTACATCAACACTTATATTTTCTCTGACTACTGATAAGAGAAAGTATTACGAGCGTATCATTTGCGATATAATGGTTTTCAGCAAAAATACACATTTCGAATTAACCCAATTCCGAATAAGTAGATTCTTAAAAAATAGTCGGCATGTGTGTGTCTGTGTGTGGCCAGCATAACTCAAAAATAGAAAAAGATGGAAAATGGCATGTTCAAACTTGGTATTTCGTCTAAATTCTACCAACAGACCTGATAATAAGGTTTTCGATGAAAAAATCGGTCAACGGGAAGTGCGGTTTTACAGAATTTATTTTCCCTCACTTTTCAGAGACCTATATTGATTGGAACTTTCTCCTGAGAAAATTTATATTAGAGGGATGATTCTGGGAGCTGGAAGGTCCATGCTTCCCTCAAAAAAGGTCGTTTTATTAAGTTTAGATACTAAGATTGATATTACACTGAAGACAACTAAACATTATTGTAAAACTTATAATGTTAAACACCAGATTTTTTTTATTTTGAGTTTATAATAAATTAGATTAATAATTATTTAGGAGTTAATTTGTTTACTTATTTTTCTGTATCCCCTAACTTATTTCAGTATTCAAATTTGCCAAATTTGAAATTTTGAATTTGATAAATGCTATCATTATTTCATTTTTAGCCGAATTCCACTTTCTTGCCTTTGAATTATTTAAAATTCTCTTACAAACTACATTTGGCTTATAGTCTTTGAAGAAAGCCGTGGCACATAGATCAGCGTACGCTTAGTCATTAATTTGGAAATGTCTTCTCAACCTTGATGACTGTAATTTCAGAGAATGTTGATTCGAAAGTTCTACAGTGGATCGAGACACTTTTTTCAGTAATCCTGCACTTTTCTAGATGACAACATCAATATACAATTTCAGCTTCACGAGGATCTCCTAAATCGCTGAAGATATTTAGTTTCATAGACATTTCCAGTGTACATCTTACAACTTTACGGCCTGGTCTGTTCTTTTACAATAGTAATCCCTTTGCATATAAGTGTGGCCCTCATGAGCAGTATTCTAAGTGGACTTGCATACTTTGCTACGCAAATTACAATTGCTTGCAAACAGTTTCGTCATCCTTTCTGATGAGTAGAATAGTGAATAGATAATTTTGGCTACAATAAATTATGTCAGTTTTGTTAAGGTGCGTCAACATCTTTGGTCATTGGCGCCCGGAACCTTCTCAGTGCACTGCCAGCCTCCAGACAGTGTTCTTCGGAGCGTAGAGGCTCCTAGGAAGAAAAAATTTAAGGACAGCACAGTTTGATTCAAACCTGGGATGCCCGCGTTGGAGTCCAGTACTCCTAATCACTTAGCTATTCCCTTGTCCCGAGCCTGTTGTTGACGTGTCTTCTGGCACATGTCTGTCAGGCTTCCAGACATAGACAGCTTCATAGCATTCATCCTTATGGATGAGCTCAGTTGGTTTTCGGCAGTCCAAAATGCTCATCGGGGGCCCGGACAAGGCCATTAGTGAGACATTGTTGTGCCTTTCACGGAGCTCTCTCAGGCATCTGGTTGGATCTCTTACTGGACATTGTGGTTTAAGGAGACATCTCTACATAATGGGGCTCATGCCGGATCCATTTTGTAGAGTCTGTGTGAAAGAAAGGAACACCCATCATCTTATGACTGAGTGCCTGGGTTGTGAGGAAATTAGGTTCAGGACCTTCGGTCGGAATAGGATGTTTGTGGAAAAGCTTAGGCTATTTCTGCTTAAGGTTACTGTCCGATTTATTCGGACTGCGGTGAATCTTAGATGGATTAGATCCGAATCTGGATTTTTGTTCTGGACCCGGTTTGTTGTTGTTTTTCTTGGGGCAGCTGTATGGGCCCAGTGTGGCTTTGGATAGCGTAGGGTTCGGTCCCTCTCCAAAGACAAATAATAATAATAATAATAATAATAATAATAATAATAATAACAATAATAATAATAGCTAATAATACCTTATAAGAAATAATTTATTTATACTAAAATAATGCAAGAAGAGGAATATTTCATTAATTTTGAATTTTATGACAATGATGATGTGTTTGATATTGATATCTACGGGACATTGTAATCGATTATAATGAACTTATTTGTGTTAGTGATAGTAGCAGTGATACAATCAATGAAAGACAGGAACAACTGTATCGAGTTATTGAGAGCGATGTTACAATTATATCTACAAAAAGATTTCAACAAGGTGGTGCAGAAGTAATCTCGAAAAGTCGAAAGTATCCTTCAATTACATTAATTCCATGGGCTGTGTTGATAGAGTCGAGCAATAACTAATGTATCCACTTACTGGTTTTATATATATATATATATATATAAAATCCTTCAAATGGAGAAGCAAATAAATTGTTCTTTTGAGGCCTAAGAGGGTTTACCATAGATTCTTCTAGAATATGTGTAACTTTTAAATTGAATAGCATTTTTAAATCAAAGCGAGTGAGCTCTTTTATTGAGCTCAGAAAACTTCATGTGTAAGAGAAGGTTTTAAAAGCGATTGTATATTTTGTTCAAAAAGTTTAAAAAAAAAAAAAATGGAAGACGTGAAGAAACAAATAAATAGTGCGACAGATACCCTAATAAGCCGGGAATACATAGAGGAAATTGCATACCACATTATATGATAAGATTTTAAAACGTAAAATTATAAAAAATAATTTTTTTTTTTAATAATAAATGTAGAAGAGAACAAGTAAAATAATTAAAGTGAAAATAAAATCATCATTCATAGTATTTTTCTTTTTTATAGTAACATATTTTAATTTATTATTAAATAACCAATAAAACTTGGGAGTTGTAGATAGGTCAAATTATAAAATCGGCTAGTTTGTAAAAGGTTTAAAAAAAAATTGATGTCAAAACATTTTCACCACTTTCTCTGTTGTAACCGACAAATTGTGTCCAAACTAGGAAATTTTACTAAATATTTAACTGCCCTTAATATTGTATACAGGTGATGCAAGGTGATGACTGGAGGTAGATGATGGTGGTACATTGAAAGGTGACCGTTTATGGAAAAGCCTAACATCCTAGTATTCCAAAATACCTCCCAAAAAATGAACAAAAAAAAAAAAATTTTGAGTAGTCACCAGGGAGGGGGGCACAATTTAAAGACAATCATTCATTCGTTGGAAGACGTAGGAGATCAAGTTTATGAATTACAGTTTCTGGGGAGAGGGAGATTAAGTGCGCTGAACTTTGGAATAACTTAAAACTGTATCCGCTGAGTTGTTATTATTATCCATTTTATTCGAGCTTCAGTGGTCATTTAGCCGGACTAGATCTGAGAGATCTAGCTTTCTATTCTAGTCACAGCTTGCTGGTTTTTCTTTGGACCTGTATGGGGCCTGTATAAGGAGGATTTGAATGACGCTGAGTTAGGCACCTGCACTATTCCATGGTTAAATAATACAGTAACAATAATAATATTGGATATTAGAACTTTTTTCCTGCCGCTATTGAACGAAGCACTCAACTCCCAACAGTTCAATGAGGTAATCTAGTGTGAATGTGAACATTATAGCGTACGAGACTTGAACTGGGTTAATACTATTATATGATCCAATTGTTGCCGTTTTATTAAGAAATTGTACGAAATATTTATTATATCACGGACTTGAAAAAAAAAAAAAATGAAAATTAGATAAACTTGTATTATGATGTACAGCCCGAAATTATTAATCTAATCTTTAGTAATATCTCATCCATTTACACTTTATTCCAGATAAACACTTGTATTAGTGTACGGTTTCCTTCCCTTCCCCTCCAAAAGGAACACATTCCTATATTTCTAGATACAGTTTACACAAAATTATTAAACTAAATAATATAGAAGCATACGTGATCTAACTGGAAATCAAAATGGTAAAAGATAAAAATATTTTTAACTACCAATATAATTTTTTTTTTAGTATTTCATTACTATTAAATAGTTTGGCTCATTTGTACTTTTTTCTAGAAGATAATAAAATTTATTAATTGCTGTGTCGTAAAATTATTAATAATTGATTAAAATTATTATCATTCATTTCAATTAAATGGTAATGTTTCGGTGAAAAACTATATCAAAATAAAAAATAAAAAAAAATAAGTTTTGGCAAATGTTAAGAAATTTTCACAGTAAATTTATATCTGGAAATGGTTACTATAATCTCTGGAGTCTTTGTTTAGTTTTTGTATTATATTAAATATTAAAGGTTGATAAAGTACAACACTAAATGCCCAACAATTTGGGGTATATGCACTCTATAAGGTAAATATAATAAAAAAGATTCAATATATAGTCACATATCTTAAGAATAAACATTAGTACATGTTCATCAATTTGGGGAACTTCTTAAATTGTGTGTCTGCTTTAGAGTGAAGGAAACAATAGTAGATGGATAAATACTGTTTAAAGGGGGGAAGAGAGGTTAGTTATGTAAATAAATAAAATAACAAAGAGCCTAAAATAAATTAAGAGTGTAATTTTCAAGTGCTTTGTTCATTACAATAAGGAAAAAGAAGTGTTAACTGCCGAGTCTTGAGTAAAGGGTGTTGTAGGAGATGACCTAGAAATTGGAAAAAAAAATGTAAAGTGTAACATTCACGTAACTTTCTCTTATTATTATTATTATTATTATTTGCGAAAGGGGAGGGCAAAACCCTACGCTATCCAAAGCCCCCCAGGGCCCATATAGCTACCCCTAAAGAATAACAACCACTGGGACTAGAATACAAATCCAGGCCCAGGTTTCAACCATCTAAGTTTCACAACAGACCGAACAAATCGGACCAAAACCTTAAAAGGACACAGCTTAAGATCCTCTACCGACATCCTATTCCGGCCGAAGGTCCTAAACCTAATCTCCTTACAACCCAAACAATTCGTCATCAAATGCATGGGTGTTTCCTCCTCAGTTTCACAAACTCTACAAAAAGGGTCAGGCACAAGTCCCATTATATAGAGATGTCTCCTTAAACCACAATGCCCAGTGAGGAATCCAACCAGATACCTGAGGGAGGTCCGTGAAAGACATCGGACCCCACTGCTCAAAGCTCCGTCCGGGCCCCCAATGAGCATTTTAGACTGCCGACAACCCACTGCACTCATCCTTATGGAAGAGAAAATTGAGGTCATCCACGTCTGAAAGCCCGACAAACATGTGTCAGAAGACACACCAACAGCAGGCTCTGGACCAATGAAAGGGAGAGAGGCACCTAATTTGGCAAACCTATCCACCTCCTCATTCCCGAAAATTCCCATATGACCTGGAACCCAGACCAGAAGCACATCCCTTAATAAAGAAAGATCTTCCAGTCTTCTAGAACATTCCAACACCAATCTGGAAGTGAAGACACATGAATTAAGCGCCTTCAACGCAGCCTGGCTATCCGAGCAGATACAAACACCCTTTAAATTAGTGTTACGCACCCTCTCATCCAAAATACAGCAAAGAATTGCATAAACCTCAGCTTGGAAAACGGTGGCCCACTTACCAAGAGGCGCTACCAAATGATCTCCCGTCTCAAAATAGATGGCAGCCCCAGACCTACCCATCCATCCTGGAACCGTCCGTGTAGCATCGGAGATAATTCTCAGGAATCACAGCAGACGGACCCAGGGTTAACCAATCTTCCCTAGAAGGCAACCTAACCCTGTAGGAATGACCAAAGACAAAAGTTTTCAGATTCCTATCAGAAGGAAAACCTGTAATGGGAATCCTTAAAAGCATCTCACGATAAATGGTAGAATGACCATATCGCTTACCCTGCCAAAAACCTGCCTGGTTAATTCTATAACAGGCTTTCATTGCCTGGTTTTTCACCTCCACAAAGAAAGGTGGAATCCCTAACAAAGTCTCCATAGATGCGGTCGGTGTAGTCCGAAACGCTCCAGTCACCGCTAGACAAGCCAAGCGTTGGACTTCTTCCAACAGCTGCCTAGCGGATCGTGTTTCAATGCGACGCCACCACACCAAAGCCGCATATACCAATCTAGGTTTAATGACCATGCAATAAATCCAGAACATCATCTTGGGAGTGATTCCCCAATTCTTACCAACAACTCTTCGACATTGCCAAAAGGAGATTATCGCCTTTTGATGTTGTGTCTTAACATGCTCCGACCAGTTCAATTTACTGTCGAGAACTACCCCAAGGAACTTCACTGATTTGCTAACCTGTATGGAAGTACCTAACAACCTAGGAGGTGTAAAACCTACTATCTTCCTTCTATGAGTGAATAGAATTGCCTGGGTCTTCATAGGATTAATAGAAAGACCCTTCTCCTGTGCCCAACAATATACCATATTAAGGGCGCTTTGCATTAGGTCCGAAATAGTGGACAAACAGCGCCCTTACAATAAAATGACACCATCATCGGCATATGCTTGCACATAAAATCCCGATGAGTTCAGCCTAACCAAAAAGTCATCCATGACGACGCACCACAACTTTGGTGAGAGACAACCCCCTTGAGGGCACCCTCTCCCCGCTTTTACTATCACGGTGCGCCCGCCAAGGGATGCCTGTATAACCCTACTCATAAGATAGACACCTATCCAATTGATTAAGACGGGATGTATACCTTTTCGAACCAAGGCATCTTCGAGAGCATCGAACGATACTCTGTCAAATGCCCCCTCAACATCAAAGAAACACCCTAGGGCATATTCTTTTCTTTCCAAAGCAGATTCTATCCTACCGACGAGACAATGCAATGCAGTCTCATGTCGACTTACCCACATGTTGGTTAGGATGGAGTGGATGATCCCTTAATGGGCCATCAGTAATATACCTATCCACCAACCTTTCCAAAGTTTTCAAGAAGAAAGACATAAGACTACTTGGGAATAAAGACTACCCTTACTTCTCTCCATAATGTTGGTACATAACCAAACAACAAACATCCTTTAAACAATCTTAACAATACCTTCGTCAGCACGTCCCCATCCTTTTGCAACAGACAAGGATAAATCCCGTCCGGCCCAGGTGACTTGAAAGGTGAGAAACTTTGTACTGCCCAACTGACTCTATCCTGTGTGACTACCCCATCTAAGGTGGATACATCTTCATAACTTTCTCTTACTGCGAATTATTATAAATCTAACGGACAAATTTTCTTTAAAATTGAATATTGTTTACTGAAAGTTTAATTTGGCCATATTTTATTATAAAAGATGGATAATAAGGTTTTACTTGTTCACGTGACTACGTCAAACTCTTAGCATAGATTTGTAACGTCGGTTTATAATTAAATTTAATTCACAAGCATTTTCCGTGAAAATGTTTCAAATAAAAATGATAATAAATGAAAAGTAATTTATATCTACTGTATAGTGAACATTTCAAGATTTTAAGAGAAAAAATGTTGGGAAACCAATTTTCAAAAAAAATTTCACAAAAACTCAAAAAAACCGGTACTCAAAAATCGCATTTCGATTAATAGATTTTTTCAAATTTGGAATTCAAAGCAATTTTTTTTTTAATGTACCTCAAATATTGTGTAAATGGGAGAGGAACCATATAATCCACTGAAGTGGCACTTTAGTGGAAATATTAAGCTTGCTCACTCCCCAAGAAATTACATTAAAAAACACAATTTTTTTACAGATTTCACGTGATCGCAATACGTTCGTTATTTTAGAAATTTTACGCAATAACTTTTTCCCTACTATTTGTTAGCAATCATCGCCTTGTCATGCCTAAAATGCTATCATATGTTTTTAAATCAAGTTTGGATATTATTAATTTTCTTTGCTAATTAGTTAAAAGTTATTGGTACATTTTAATGGAAAACGAAGTTCACTAATAATATTAATTCTACAAAGTTAAATTTATAATCAAAACTGAACTGATAATTTTGAAAAGCGAGGAAGAAATAAAAGGAAAAGAAGGTAATTAATAAATCTTCCATCTTTGGAATATGTGGTCTGTATTTGGGGTTTTAGAAACTCAAGGCTCTGATTTGTTTCTTTTTTTTCTTCATGACTATTAACTAATAGTAATTTATTCATCTTCATGCTCATTTTCAAGAGTAGATAGATATTCAAAGAGTATAATATTCGTTTATATTCATATTGCCTACTGTAAGATTAAAATTACATTTATGCCAGCAGTCAAAGCAGGCGCTCTGGAGCTGCAAATCGAGCTGAAAAGTCTAATAATATTATCTTAAATCCTGTTATCAGTTTTATCTTAAATTGTATAATTAATTTCAAAGTGGTTAAATATAAATTACTGTATACAAAAAAGTTTATTAAGACAGGAGGAAAATAAGGCCCAAATAACAATTAACATTGAGTGCTTATTGTGGAAATATGCTAACTAAAAAATATAACAATCAAAAATGCAAAGTACAAATCATAAAAGCAAAAATTTTTATAAATGCAAATTGGATATTCGAAAAAGATTTAAAAGACATGCATATGGAAAAGCAGAAGGTAGGTAATTTTGTTATTTATATTGATATTTCATA